>JANWGL010000276.1:0-22854 GCA_025200755.1 Ceratobasidium sp. C01
GGCCTGCCGCATTTGGGCGAGAATGGTGCCACGGGAGCACGATCATTCTGCGTCTCGCCATCACCATCCACGGCGGCGACGATACCTGCGAAGACGATTAGCACGACTACTGAGACGACTAACAGATCCGAAACCCCATCCACATCCTTTATTTGTCTTTTATCGCCGAATTCGGTCTTGTCGGGAATGGCAGGGATCATGCTTCGTTCACTCGCCGCATCGCTCAGCTCTGAGCGCTCCCCCCTGCCATTCATCGCCGACCCGCTCGCAGGTATTGGGTGCGCCTCGTGGAGCCAATCTGGTACGTCCTATTACTTTTTATTATTTTTCTTACCCCACACCGACGACGGACGACCGCTGACTCATCGACAATTTTCACGCACACAGGCATAGACGATCGCGCGCCCTCTGTCGCCGGCAAGACCAAGTCTATCACCGAGTCGGTTCGTGCGTCGCCGTACCCACCGCTCGCCAGATCTACACCCGGATATGGCTCCGGCGCGGGGGCTAAACGACTTGCCGCCGCCGCGCTCGCTTCGCGTGCCACAGCCACACCTCTCCGCCGCACCGCGTCTCTCCAAGGTGGCGACTCGCTCGCTGCCCTCCAGGCTGCTGCGGACGACGCAAAGCTGTCCGGCCGCGCAGCGTCATGCAAGCCTGCCACCGGATTACCTAAACAACCACGCCGTACACGCACAGGGTCGACAAACACTCCGCTTCGGGCACTCAGACCGACTCCATCGTTTGTGAATACGCTTCCGCTCGACGTTTTGGTATGCCCTCCGCCTGCGCCACCTGTACGATGCGGACTGCGACTGGAATTTCCCACACCCCGTCCGGCGCCTGTCTTTGTTCTCGAGACTCCACCGCCTGCGCCCGCGCCTGCTGTTGCGATCGCGTCTCAGCGCCGCCGCTCGTCGCTTGCGCCCCCATTTGAAGGTCCTCCCGCGCTTGTGATGCGTCAGGTTCCGCTCCCGAGTCCACCCGTCAACTGTTTAGGAAAGAAGAAGCGCGAGCCACTTGTCCAACGCACACTGCGCCGGACGTTCGAGAGGACGCCGCGCGGGGCCCAAGTGAAAGTCCTCGGCGCTCACGCGGCTGTGCGTATGATGGGGGCGATGACCGAGACCGAGGCGGAGGACGAGGCAGCGGTGGCTGCGAGCGTGGTGGTCGTTGGAGAGGAGGACGCGGACGTGTGTATGGTCGACTCGTGGGTCGAGTTAAATGAGGCATCTGCGACCTCGCCTTCATCCCCCGTAATGGTCGAGGCGGTGCCGATCGTGTCGAGTCAGAGGGAGGGGACGGGAGTCAGTCGAGGAGAGGGACAGGGACAGGGCGGAGGAGGGACGGTTGATGAGGAGATGGAGTGGAGCATGATCGATGAGACCGAATGCGACGCCGGGTCCGCCTAGATAGGGCGCCCCCCCAACTCGTCTCGTCGGTCTCGCGTGCTTGTCTTCTATGCGCCTCGTGTTTGCAACCTATACCCCTATGCTCTCCCTTTTATGGCTACCTCGGACACCTCCCTCCCCTCCCCCACCTCTTATCTTCTCCTCTCCTCTCCCGTCTTGTCCCAACCGACTTTTTCTGTTTTCTTTCTGTGCTGTCTGGCTCTCGAACCCTCGAGCCCTTTATTTTCGTATTTCCGCTTTCCGCGTTCCCTTCCTATTCTCATCAACCAATCAAATACAACCAACATACCCGCACCGGATCCGTTTTCCTTCTCCTCCTCCTATTTCTCGCCTGCAACTTTTCTTCGTACATACAATTCTTCTATTCCTTATCCATCCATCCGCCATCCATCTCCCCTGCCTCTTACCCTGCCTCCACCCCTATTTGTGCGAGTCCTCGAATCTCGCTGTCTGCACGTTATATTTACTCCCAACCCACCCTGCCAAACCACCCGCCCCGATAGCGCCAGGTGTCCTGTATCCATATATGTATGTCTCGGTTTTATGTGTTTCTCGTCGTGCTGAAGAATCGTGCACGAATAAGCGATACGCAATAGGCGAAAAAGATTATTGCCCACACCCACATTTTTTTTGCGTGATTTTTAAAAATTTGAGAGAGAGAGAGAGAGAGGGATGAGAAGGGTGAAAGGAGGTGACAAGCTGGGGGGTTGGGTTATGTGGCTTGACTCGTGGCGAACCGGGTGGCTCGTGGCTGTATTGCTTATGTGGCTCGTGGTTACGACACGTGATAGGACCCAAAAGGGATGATGGCTTTGATATGATGTAGGTGATGCATACGCAATGTAATATTCATAATTCGAATTATTACTGAAACTGGCCTTCGCTGACCACGTCAGTCATACAATACTGACCTAGCTCGCGATCTACAATGTCAGTACTGCTTGTGAATCAGTTCACCGTCGACACTTCATAGACAGCGCCCGCGAAATACGACCGGATATAAAAGCGCCGTCTGGATTTTCCAGCCCACGAGATCGATTTTCCGAAGTTATGGGTGATGTGGTTCGAATGGTGGCGAGAGGGGTGGCTCGTGGCTACAACGAGGGCCAATTATGGATCGCGTCACGTGAGTAAGTTTAGCAATGCCTAGGGCTCCGTGAGAAACTGTTTGCAAGTTTCTAACCGAAAAAGCACGTTGTAAGAAACATTAGTCATCGGTTTCAAACAGTTTACATTCATTAGTCATGCTATATTACAAAGCTATCTCAGTATGCAAGTGTCGCAATGTCGACTTTCTGGCGTTTTGCTGGCCGTGGATTATCAATAGGAGATGATTCAGGCGGGTGGGTGGGCATGCTACTAGCACATGGCTGGTCGGAAATAAGCCCAGATAAAACTTTTGAGGATAGAGATACTCCATCCATCAGTTCAGCCTCCAAGTGATACTGACTCCCCCGTGGCGCTGTCGAACGCGGGTCGTCCTCCTCGGTTTGAGTGCAATCCTGTCCATCCGCAATCTCCATCAGGCCCGTTACGAGTCCGGTACTGCCCTGCTCGCCGTCAAACCCCGTAATCAAGGTGTCAGCTTGCTCGGCGTCGTTCGCAACCGGAGATATATCCGCAAACCGAACAGTTGGGCGCAGAGAGGGAGTCGACTGGTTAAATACATTAGTATATGCATGTACCAAGAGAATCCGTGAAATTAACTTACCAAATTCTTGTGGTTTTCTTCACGCTTGTAGTATTGACGGATCATTGCCATGTCGATCAGGGTCGACACCTTTTGCGAAGCACGATCGGGTGAATTCAACTTCGTGAGTGTTGACATTGATCGTTCCTCGGCCATAGAATTAGGCACGATGCTAGCGAGAATCATGCCTAGATGAGCAAGAAGCTCTGCTGTGGGCACGGAGCACAAGGACTCCCAGTATTTGTATTCAGTTGAAGGCTTTGGCGCACGGTGGAATGGGCTAAGCCCTCGGGTATACAATACAAGCTGATTGCGAAACGCCGTTTCAATGTGTGACCAACTTGCATATCGCGTAAATAAGGGGGCATCGGGATCTTTGTTGTAGACCCGCCCCAAGAGCTTTACAAGGTAATCGCCAGCCATTACATACGGAGGGAGCGACTGGCGGAGGTCTTGATCAGGGAGTAGATCAGCTCCAGGGAGTGTATGCACGTTGCTACGAGTTTCACTCAGCAGTTGCTCCGGTCGGCGTAGCCAGACGTCCGAGCCACGATAGCCTACAATTACAAGCTATGCGTCAGCGCACAATCATACGTAAATTGTAAAGAATGAACGTACGAATATCTAGGAAAAACGACGCAAGATAAACATCCCCAGCGTCTCCTCGGAACATTTCAGTATGTCGACCATTTAGGATACTGGTTATATCCTCAATGATTGGTTCTGGTAATCCAACGCCGCTCAAAGTGTTATTTTTCTTGAAGATATCCTGGAATTTTGCCAGCACTGCTAACCAGAATAGGTAGACGTCGGACAGTGTAGAGTGACTCGATTCAAGACATTTAATGGAGCGAGCAAATGGCTCCAGAACAGCGGAAAGCTGAGTTAGCTGTTCCGTAAATCTTCGAACGCTTACACGGTCAAGCATCCAGTATATAGGGGAGGACTTTGTTCGGCGGTTCAGCTTGGGGATGCATACGAAAATGAAGCATACACTCACAGTTTTAGGATTTAAGACTCCTGAAGAAAGCAGTTCCAGGATAAGGGGCAAACAACGCAGCGTCGAACAAGAGGCATAGTAATAAGAAGCGAATCGAGTGTTCCCAATTGCGATAATGCCCTCAGGAATGTGGTGAGTGACTCGAAGGGCTGCAAGATGACGAGCTGAATAGGAGGAGCTATGGAAATGTGTGACGATGGTTTTGAGTTTCGCAAGGCAGGGCTGAAAATATTCAAGCTCTCCAACATCTTTTGCTGCGTTATTTAGCTGGTGGCAGGCATCCTGAAGCGCTATAATCCATGGATACTCCTGTTCAATGAGCTTTCGAGCTGCTCGTGTATTACTTGCATTGTCTGACACAATAGCATTGAAACGCTCCGGTCCAATCTCCTGTAATGTCTGCAGAGCGATCAGTAAGATGTAAATTGATAGCTGTACGCAATTGCATACCTTGTCTAATACACTGCATATATGCTCAGCTGTATGCGATAGACCGGACGCTTCGTTCCCTTCTAAGAGATGTGCCTCTCGCGTTGAGGGTGTAGTCACATGAACGGTGTAAACAGACTCATGTCTGCGTGTTGTTCCACCATCATACGAGAGAGTAAGGCGCTCTTGCTGCGAGAGTGTATTAATCGATTCGGTATGTATATATGCGGCCTCTGTTGTAACAAAATTATCTGCTATCGTCGTCCCAGATGCGGTGCTTGCGTTTGGATCAAGCACGCCTACAAGCTCACGCCACCTTGAACAATCTACGGCCGATGGTGGTATCATTCGATCGCAAATCCATTTAAGCAAGGCATGGTTTGCCCTCGAGTTTCTTTGTTGCTGGTTTTCTGGGCTCATCGGAGTATCCGCTTGGCTCGTGTCTACAGCATTATTTTGTAGCTTAGCTGCTAACGATAGAGCGCCACCTCGCCTTTTAGCTTCAATGCGTAGATTATTATCAAGCCCTGCACACGCTGAAGCATGTCGCAGGACCCGAACAGAAGCTCGAGGCTCCGCCCAAGACCATCCGCAACCAATACCGCGACAACGAACCCGTAAGTGAGATGGATTGGTGATCGAGTGGCATGGTATAAGAAGCCGATCAAGGAACTCATCGCGACTACGCCCTCGACCAGCATCAACCACAGGATCATCCTCGAGGTCAAGTGGGTCATGAGGATACTATTACAGATACCATTGTAAGCAAGTGTACAGCATATATTATCGTTTAGAGCTAACCTTTATGGCACTTGCTGCTTGTGCGGCTTTCACCTTAGCTTCAGATGGCTTGGCTGCCGGTGTACGGAGGGCTGATTTACCTCCACGCGGGGCACGCGGCTTTCGCGTAGCTGGTTTTAGCATATATAGACCCTAAATGAACGTTAGATTAAATATGTACCATTCAGTAGACATAACTCACATTCTTTGAAGCTTCTACTGCAGCGTAAGTAAGATCTTGAACCCACTTCCACAGCAATTGGTTTTCTCCACCTTCCCCGTCAATATATTTATAGAATGTATATACAATCGCTTCAAGAGATGGGCCTCGCCCTCGAAATTCGATTGGACGACCCCCACTTCGAGAGCCAAAGACTAGCTCAAGTCTATGATTGAGAGCGCCTTGAGGTGAGCCATAATGCTCAATCTCATGAGGCTCAAGTATACAACTCGCAAAGGGATAAATCCCAGCGTGGTCGGACAATGAAGTAGGAAGGTTACGAAGGTTACGCAAGAGCTCAAGGAGTCGAGGATCAAGTGAAATGCGACCAGCCTCAGCAGGATGTTGTGAAGGACCCTGAGATAGCGACATTGAGGAAGTTGGATGTGGTGGCGAAGTTCAGGTGGCGGAGCAGTTTCCGAGGACATATATGCATATGGATTACTAAGCTACTGGCAGCACGTGGAAGCTTCTAGTCAAACCGGTTAGAAACGGTTTGCACGTTTGTAAACACGTGTTTATAATTGCCTGTTTGCAACCGGCGAGCCATTTTCCATTTCTCACGGAGCCCTAGCAATGCCAGATAGTCACGTGGCAGGACTCCTGGAAACAAGTAGCCTTCACCTTGCATTCAGCCAATCTACGCTTACCATCGTGGCAAGAACTTGTATTTTAACATCCTCTGTATTCTCACTTATGAATCGTAAACCAAGTTGACCCTCTGCTTTGAGAAAGGCCAAGCCTGCATTCAACGAGGGTTCGCAGAGGGTAGCGACTTCAACCTTCGTTCCCTCGACGGAATCGACTTTCACGTTCACTCCCTTGTTTTATCTATCGCCTCACCGGCTCTTTGCGACATGTTTGTGGTTGGTACTCAGCGCGACGTCGTGACTATTAAAGAAAGCATGGAAGTCTTGGCCTTAATGCTTAGTTTCATCTATCCTCGCCCGCCACGTGCAGTTTCGTCATTCGAAGTGTTGAGGCAAGGGCTCCATG
The DNA here is from genome assembly GCA_025200755.1 of Ceratobasidium sp. C01. Classification (NCBI taxonomy): domain Eukaryota; kingdom Fungi; phylum Basidiomycota; class Agaricomycetes; order Cantharellales; family Ceratobasidiaceae; genus Ceratobasidium; species Ceratobasidium sp. C01. Next base: position 6,528 of record JANWGL010000276.1, read on the forward strand.
CCGCTGATAAATACCAGCTAGACGACGTGAAAGTCCGGCTGCGCGAGCGGCTCCCTCTTAGCTCGTCTCCTGTATCTGCGTTCGTGAATCCCCTGGGCGCACTAGCTTTTGCCACCGCACACGGATTCTCTAAAGAGGCCAATCTCGCAGCGAGCCTCGCATCAAACACTTATGACTTCCAAAAAGGCGAAGATTTGTCGGAGTTGGTTAAGGCCATTCCATCTGCAGCGCCTCTCGTTCACATGATCGGCAGGCGATCCAGGATAGCGAATGTTCGTGTCCTATAAAGATCGTCATGCACCTCGAGGAGTTTGAGACGTGGGCGCGTGGCGTTGCTCAGTGTCTGGCAAGTTGTTTGGAGTTGGTAGAGGAGATTCAGTTTGCCTAGTCGTAGCGCAGCCGGAAAGCGCTACATTAGAGCATGTTAAATGAGCGGAATGATGGCCGAATAATACACACAGACCTGTACATGACATGGAATATACTTTAAATTGCTGCTAATATCATTTCTCTTGTCGTGTATGCGAGAGTCGGATAAATTGCCTTTTAGATGGCTCGGTCAATTTGTGTATCCATTTGTGGGTTGTTTCGATTATAGTCAGGCGTTGTAAGAAAGTCCGTTTGAGAGTTTGTCGCCCACCATAAAGCTCAGAACAATTCGCGGAAAAAATCATGTTTGTGTTTTTGTTTTATTTGGGGGAGGGGGGAGGGGCTACTCTGCCTCGGGATTGATGAATGTCATGTATTCCACGTAAGGTACGTACGCGCTACTGCAACATCTGTCCGCTGGTTGGCTGGATAAAATTGGTGACACGGATTCGCTGCTATAGGGATCCCTTAAACATCTTAAATACCTCTGCTTTGTCACTCCATATACATATCTGCGAAAGACAGCTTATATTATTCCCTCAAACACTTTACGTCCTACATGATGTCGTGTTTTGCTCCATGATCTCGGCCCCCTAACGCTGACTGACTAACCTCCACTTGGTTTGCTTTGCCGGCCTCCACCTTAGACCTTGATATGGGGTTCTCGGGGATGAATCAGACACCGCAGCTACCACATAAGCATCGGACTTGGCAAGGTTCTTGTCGTATAAAAAGACCCAGCACGATACCCTACCCTCATCTGGCTTTAGCTTGACTAGAGTCACAAAACTGGTCAAAGATGTCAACATTCAAACGTATCGCGGTTGCAGGAGCGTCTGGATATGTTGGGTTCCCCCTTGCTAACGCACTATTGGACTCTAGAATATTTGAGGTGCTCGTATTTGTGCGACCCGCCTCGGTAGGTGTTTGATCAGGTTGTATGCCGTATGATATGCCCTGATATGATCCCATCAGCTCGAGTCGCCTCGCATCCAAGAGCTTACAAAGCGAGGAGCGAAGCCTTACGGAGTCGATTATGACGACGAGGCGCAGCTTAAAGGCTTTCTAGAAGGAGTTGATATTGCGATTTCCACTCTCAACTACGCTTCCGTGGGGTCGCAGGTCGGTCATTGTCGATCCAGGACCACAGACGAACGACTTGCGGGATGATCCTAACCGTTATTCTGCTAGATACCTATGATGAAGGCGTGCGTTTCTGCAGGGGTGAAACTATTCTTCCCAAGTGAATTCGCATTGGTATGTCTTCTGAGCCCTTTCGTACGTTTTCGCTGATGTTGTTGAGTAGGAGCTAGCGGAAGATAATGAATCAGCTGCATCTAAGACCAAGAAACAAGTGATTGCAGAATCTCAGAAACTTAGGCTTCCCACAGTCCGAATCTTCAACGGACTGTTTCCTCATTGGTATATAACACATACGTGAGTAATAACTCATTTCAACTTGAACTTGCCAGGTCCCCTAACTGCTCGAAAATTCAGGTTTTACCAATTTTACCCAAGAGAGAATAAGATTCTGATTTATGGATCTGGCAACGAGAAGAACTCGTGGACTAGTGTGGACGATGTTGCCCGGTACGCGAAAGTTGGTCACTATCCATCGAATCCGACTTGACTTGATATCTTCGTGTAGTTTCGTCGCATACATTCTCCGGAATTTGAGCTTGTCGCAACTCGCGAATCAAAGCTTCCGGATCGAAGGCGATGCTAAATCATTCAACGAGTTTGTGGAGATATGGGAAACCAAGCATAACGTACGTCAATAGCCAAACCCGTTTCACTTGGCTACTGACTCCGTTACTACAGGTCAAATTACAAGTATCCTACAAACCCATATCCGAGCTGGATGAGCGAATTGTTAAAGATCCCGCCGATCACGAGGCAGCGACCGGACGGGACATGTTTTACGGGCGGGCAGCAAACGGCCCGGAGGCGAATTCACTATTTCCGGACTGGAATCCAAAAGGTTTGAGGGATGCTATCTAACCGTAAAAGTTGGGTGGCAGATATTGATAAATAACAATGTAACAAACGTAACACTTGTTGTGTAGGGGTCTGCGTTCTGATAGCGAATCTGAGATGCTTTAGTTCTCGGCAAAGAAGTTAGTTCAACAAACTCCTGAGGCCAACGTATACTTATTAGGAAATAAACTGGAATATCGCTATAAGCTTCCTTTTCGGCGTGCACTACATAATACAACCGCGTTGTAAAGCGGTTGATAGAGGTGGCTGGGTTGAGGCCTGTGCGGATATTGCGAGAAAGAAGTACGCTATATCTTCATAGTATATTGGGTGGCCAAGTATTGCATCTGAGAAATCGGATATAGAGCCAAAGAATTCGTGTGAAATTTGACTCTCTGGATGTGGATTCTTGTATAGGAATTGCATGAGCCCAATGCTTACAGCGATTCACCTTCCCTTCAGATACTGGATGCGCACTCGTCTTATTCATAACGTTGGTTGGGGCTTTTTAACTTTAAGGAGCTGGCCTCTGGTTGGGGCTTACCTAAGTAATTACATCAAGGTCCGAGGCTAGTTATGGAAACGAGCCGTCAGTTGCCATTGCCGTCATTCGCTGGTTAGGTTGCGACCTTCGCAACATTCGCCCTATAGTATCTACCTTAGCGACAAAACATGTCCGATGAACTAAACAACATTCACGTAGCCAGGACGGTCGACGAACCGATTAATAGTGGCTTCACGCAGGGCGGCGATCTTATCCTTCGTTCTTTCGACGGAGTCGCGTTTCACGTCCACTCAGTCATTATATCTCGAGCCTCTCCAGTTCTCGCCGCCGTGTTCGACCAGAATAATGGGAGCAACACAACAACTGTCTCAGAAAGTGCCGAGGTCTTGGCTCTGATGCTCAGCTTTATCTATCCACGATCGCCACGCCCTGTATCATCGTTCGAGATGTTGCGAATGGGAATTCGTGTCGCCGACAAGTACCAGTTGGGGGGAATGAAAAACCGACTACGGGAACGGCTTCTCGTCGATGGGTCGCCGGTCTCCATCTCGACCGATCCGTTGGCTGCGTTGGCGTTTACGAACGAGCATGGGTTTCGCGAAGAGAGCAAAATCGCATCCACGCTTGCCTCGAAACAACACGAATTCAAAACTATTGATAATCTAGTAGATCTTGCGGGAGCTTGTCCGCCATCAGTCCCCTACATCCAGTTAATCGGGGTGCCATCAGTGCAGACTTCGATCCTAGTCGACGTCCTCTTCAGCTTTCACAAGCCGCCTATGAGAGTTACAAGACAGGATAACGGTAGACCACCCATCAGTGAAATATTCCTTTGCACGTATTGCCAAGCAATATATCCAGGTTCTCAGCGGCGTAGTCCTCCTGAATGGCTAGCCCGGTGGTCCTCCTCCGTCTTCGAGCATCTTAAATCACGTCCGATTTCAGAATGTGCCGAAATATTTAAGGCCGACTTTGTTTCCAAAGCCATAGCTCGAGACAAAATACCTATGCCAACGACTCCCGCCTGCCAGTGTCTCACCTCAATTGGTCAACACCAAGCTGGTTTCGATAAATGGGCCGAGGGTGTTCGTACGTGTCTTGTGGAGCGCCTGGCCGGGTTGGACAGGCTTCAAGGCTTGTAGCGATTGGTCAAGGTAAGTCACTCTATAGAAATTTCCTAATCCCACAAGATTAACATCTATTATAGAAAACTTGAACCGGGCTAGGAGTTGGGAGTTGAACTTACTTCAAACTACCCTTTATGGCTGTGCTATGGGTATGGCAATGTATGTGGGTTGCAAGGTTTGAGATGAAATTGCCAGTCCATCAACTGTACTTTAGAAGTGGTGTGCGTTATATATTTGTCGATGAGTATAGACATGTCGCGTAAAGGGTTTATAATTCTCAATCGGCTAGGTGCCCATGTTGGCATGGTCATTTGTTGTGGGGGTTGTTAAAGATTTGATTAGTAGAACTGAAGGACGTTCTACTTTTTCGAGACCTGCTTATATCTTTAAAGCACAGCACGGACTCAGGCACTACGCAATGAGGGGCACTCGTAGAGAGTCGTTCAATTCGACCGCTGCTATTACCTCCGAGGGCCGAACGATTTTATTGGAGCTGTTTGAGGGGACAATGGTATCGCATATAGGTAGTCACTACAACAGTGTTTGGTCAAAGGGGAGCGCTGCTTTTCTTTCTTTGATCCATTTTTGCGAATGCTAACCAGCATGCTCAGTGGGCACCTCTGGCCCCTTTAGGCTTTAGGGTCTTGGTTCTACTAAGTGCTACCTACTGGGGGGGGGCATGGCAAGTTATGATGGTGCCGTATTTATATCTAACAACCGATAGTTAGGTAACGAGAGTAGTGGTGACGCTCGTGTTGTAGCGTAACCGCGTTTAATCGTTCCGCGGCAACCGGCGGTTTAAAAACCTCATATTATCAAAATCGGTTTTCGTCACCACCATTATTCGCACTGGCTATACTGCGGACCTTGAAACCAGGTCTTATAATCTCGGGTATTGCGACAACTATGTTCTCCTTTCATAGGTCAGATAGTCGAACCAGCAGTTAATACTGGCTTCACACAGGGCGGCGACCTCATCCTTCGTTCGCTTGATGGTGTCGAGTTTCACGTCGATGCCGTAATGCTATCTCTAGCTTCCCCAATTCTCGCCGACATGTTCAAGTTGAGTACAAGACGGGATACCATCACTGTCGGAGAAACCGCCGAGGTCTTGGCTCTGATGCTCAGCTTTATCTATCCGGAATCGCCACGCCCTGTGTCATCGTTCGACATGTTACGAATGGGGATTCATGTTGCTGACAAGTATCAGCTGGAGGACATGAAAGCTCGGCTGCGCGAGCGGCTCCTCGTCGATGGGTCGCCGGTCTCCATCTCGACCGATCCGTTGGCTGCGTTTGCGTTTACGAACGAGCTTGGGCTTCGCGAAGAGTGCAAGGTTGCGTGCTCTGTTGCTTCGAAGCGATACGACTTTAAAACCGTCAAAAACCTGGTAGATCTTGCGGGCGCTTGTCCCTCGTCAATTCCCTTCATCCAGTTGATCGGGGTGCCATCAGTGCGGACTTCAATCCTAGTCGACGTCCTCTTCAGCTTTCACAGACCGCCTATGAGGATGACCGCGAGAGATTATTATCATAATCTGGACGTTAGGAAAATATTTCTTTGTACGCATTGTCAGTCGATATACCAGGATGTTCCACGGTTTAGTCCTCCTGAGTGGCTATCCCGGTGGTCGTGCGCCATCTTCGAGGGCCTCAATAAACGCCCACTTGCGGAATGCCGTGAAATGTTTCGAGTCGACTTCGTTTCCTATGCCGTCGGTCGGGACGGAATACCTATGCCAACAAAACCTGTGTGCCAGTGTCTAACTTCTATCGCTGAAAATCGATGGGGCTTTGACGAATGGGCCAACGAAGTTTACTGGCACCTTCAAAAGCGTTTAGCCGAGTTGAATAAACTACGTGATTTGCAGTGATAACTTGAGGTAAGTTATTTTAAAATGATTTCTCGATCTCATCAGGTTAACATCTAATGTAGAAAGCGCAAATTGCGATGGGGATTCGGGTGTTGAAGAAACTCCCTGTTACAGCCGTGACATAGCAGGAACGATGGGCGCGGGTTGCGGGGTTTGATATCAATTTCGCTGATGCGTCTACATACCAGGCGCTATATACATTATGTATTCCGTGAGGGGGGGGTTCGCGCTACTACAGTATCTGTAACTATCCGTTAGTTGAGCACAAATGATAACCTAGCCGCTCTGCTGTGGAGACGTGGTCCAAAATTTGGTCATTCACATTAAACGCCCCCTACCTCGTCAATTAGAGAAACGCATGTTTCTGTGGGGCGTAGCATCAGCACTCCTCACCTGAAGAACTTGGTTCCTGAATGCTGATCAATTCACCATCACCTCCACCTTGCTTCACAGGCCGCCACCTCGGACCTTAGATATCGAAATGAGGCTCTCGGAGATAAATTATATGCGCTCCACCGCAGGTCTCGCACAATAATCGGGTTAATCAAGGGTATTATGGTATAAGAGACCCAGCACGACCTTCTACAGCTATCTTGCCTCAGCCTAACCAAGGTCACAAAACTAGCTAACATTCTCAACATTCAAACGCATCGTAGTTGTAGGAGCGTCTGGATACGTTGGGTTCCCACTTTCAAACGCACTATTGGACTTCGGAGCATTCGAGTTGCTCGCATTCGTGCGATCCTCCTCGGTAGGTATTTGATTAAGTTGAGCACCGCGTTCTGTGTGCTGATATCATTTTATTGGCTTGAGTCACCTCGCGTCCAAGAGCTTCCAAACGAGGAGTAAAGCTTTACGTAGTTAATTATGACGACGAGGCACAGCTTAAAAGTATCCTAGAAGTGGTTGATGTTGCGATTTCAACTCTCAACTACGCTTTGGTAGGATCGTAGGTCGGTCTGAGTTGATTCGGGGCCGCGGAATAACGACTTACGAGATAATCCTAACCTTTATTCTTCCAGGTACCTATGATGAAAGCGTGCATTCCTGCCGGCGTGAAGGTGTTCTTCCCGAGTGAATTTGCTTTGGTACGGGTTCCAAACCTTTTCGTACATTGTCAGTTCACGCTTGTGAGTAGGAGCTAGCACAAGACACCGAATCAGCTGCGTCTAAGACCAAGAAACAAGTGATTGCGGAATCTCAGAAACTTGGGCTTCCCACAGTGCGAATCTTCAACGGACTGTTTCCTCATTGGTATATAACACATACGTTAGTGGTGGTTCGTTTTAACTTGAATTAGCCAAGCCTCCTAACCGCTCGAAAACGCAGGTTCTACCAATTTTACCCAAAAGAGAATAAGATTCTGATTTACGGGTCTGGCAACGAGAAGAACTCGTGGACTAGCGTGGACGATGTTGCTCGGTATGCAATATTTAGTTCAATATCCATTGAACATGATTTGACTCGATATCTTCATGTAGTTTCGTCGCATACATTCTCCAGAACTTGACCTTGTCGCAGCTCGCGAATCAAAGCTTCCGAATCGAAGGCGATGCTAAATCATTTAACGAGTTTGTGGAGATTTGGGAAGCCAAGCATAACGTACGTCAATAGCTAAATCGCTTTCACTTGCCTACCAACTCTGGTACCGCAGGTAAAATTACAAGTATCCTACAAGCCCACATCCGAGTTAGACGAGCGAATTGTTAAAGATCCCGCCGATCACGAGGCGGCGACCGGACGGGACATGTTTTACGGGCGGGCGGCGACCGGCCCGGTGGCAAATTCATTATTTCCGGACTGGAATCCAAAAGGCTTGAGGGACGCTATCTAACTGCAATAGCTGGGGTCGGAATGGGTTGTAGATATCGATGTATTGCAATGTTGAAAATGTAATATGTCGTAAAGGGGTCTGCGTTCCGGGATAGAAGCTAGGATGCTCTAATTCTGGGCAATAAAGTTCGATACAAGTTCAACAAACTCTTGAGGCCTACTCATATTTGTCAGAAAATCTACCGGAACATCGCTATGAACTTACTTTTCGGCGTGCACTACAAAATGGGTTTGCTTCAGTATGGCCGAATGGCGAGTAAAATGTTGGGTCTCACCCCAATGCCCGGTATCTAGCGTTTCTAACGTCATGTTTGGGAAGAACTGCTCCGCTACGGGTATGTTCCTTCGGTTGACGTATCTGAGGACAAGTGCAGGGGAATTAAGAAACAATTTGTATCAAAAATATTGAACAACGCACTTGCTCTTGGCACCTTTTACAAGTAGAGTGGGCCCATGCCATTCTTCTTGTCCTGGTGTATGAGGGAATTCCCCTATCCCGTCAATCGCGTTTCCGATCTTGGCTACGGGGATCCGGAATTTCATCGGTTCGCCCTTGGCGGGCGATACTAGATTATGGAGCAGGAACCCTCTCACTGATGGGTCCTACGAACCGGTCGAGTCGTCAGTTTAAGATTGAGATCCGCGTATATCAGATACGCACAGATTCATATTTCTTCAGAATCTCTTCGGCTTCCTTCTTGGTTTGCACCTTGGCAGCTTCGATCTCGTGCATTGCGTCGATATACCGCCGAAACTCCGGGCTGATAGGTCCGACTGCAGGGGAGATGTCCACAACGACCAGATGTGAGAGAAGATCTTTTGGAAGCGAAGGATCGAGAGCAAAAGCCATAACCACTTTCCCGCCCCTAAGATTGGGTTGTCAATAACAAAAATGATAGGCAAGAATCAACGAACAATGAGTGTCCAACGAGCGATATGTTGGAGAGTGATTTTGATTCACAAAAATGGATAATATCTCCAGCCATCGACGAGTAGTCCATGGCGTCAGAGTGGGGCGACTCTCCATGATTTCTCAGGTCCTGATACTAGTTTAGAGGCGAGACATTCCAGGTACTTTTTGAGCAAACGCTCACCACCGTATAAACAGGCTTGCCTGTTCTGCGAGCGAAGGCTTTCGATAAGGATCTCCAATTTTGTTTTGACCCACTAGATATTTATGCGGTTGAGTCATGAAAGAAGAAAGCCTAAAACTAAATACGTACTAAAGACCGTGCACGATAACTAACGGCGACTCCGATTTGAGCTCTGGAGGGTCGAATTTCTCATAGGCGAGGTGAAATCTGTGTGATCTGACCGTAGCAAGAGTTCTAGCCGCTTTTGAGCCGCCAGAAATGTCAAGTAAAGTTCCTGCGTAAGAGTAAGAATCTAACCATAGTATGACGCAAAGCTGGTTTGCTTAGGCACCAACGTGCTCCGCAAAGATTGAAGTCGCCTAAGAGCTGCCATTGTATCGCGGGGATTTCCTGGAAATCAATAGGAAGAACTGGAACCTTGATATACTGGCGGGGAAGAATGAGAAGGTTTGAGTGGATGTGGCCGGTAATAGGAAGTAGCCGGCCGATCTAATCTAATCAAGCACACACATAGTCACGTGAGATCCTGGGACGCGTCATTCGCCACATTTATTACTTCCTACCACGACCATCAATCTCAATAATGTCTCTCTCAATACACAACGCAGCTCTTCAAAGTATCAAAATAAGTTCTAACTAAATTCGCAAAAGCTGATGGGGATTCCGCAGATCAGGCCTCCTTGGTGCGATCACTCCTGTCGGCCGAGCCAAAGCTTTTAGACGCAAAGGATGCTGTGCGTTTTTGAAGGACACCTTACCCCAAAGTACTCAAATGGGTACGGTGTTTGCAGGATGAACGCACCGCTCTACATTGGGCTGCATCTTCCGGGTCGATTGAGATCGTACAGGACTTAATCTCCCGCAAAGCAGCGATTGACCCTAAAGATAACTCGGGATGGACGCCTCTCATGATTGCAGGTATGTCGAGCTGAATAAAAATATAAAAATGGGACTTATTTTATGTTAGTTAGCGCTGGTCATGAGAACGTTGTTCAGGAGCTTTTAGGAGCGGACGCCAACGTCAATGCCACAAACGATAAAGGTTTAACGCCACTGTATGCACAATCCGCCAATAGTTTTATCAGACTAATATTTACGCTTCTGAATCCTTCAGCCATTATGCCGCGTCAAAAGGAAGAGTCGATGTATGCATCGGTTGATCCCCTTAATTACTACTCTAACCCTTCTTTCAGGTCGGGAAGCTTTTAATCGCTAGAGGTGCAGACGTACGTCACGCCGCCTAATAATTATTCTTATTTTGCGCCTAATCCGCACGTTGTTTCTTAGATTAACGCAAAGGACAGGGCTGGCCAGCACCCGCTGTAGGTGGCTTTTTCTCGTCATGTAGCCCCCTACTCACAGATACAGTCACCGAGCGGCGACCGCAGGGCATGACGCCTTTTTGACAATATTGTTGAACCCCCCAGAAGGACGACCCAAGACGCGACTCAACACTGGCGATCGATTGGGTAGGTAATCCCGCTCGTACATTGACTTTCACTGACGTGCTTCGTCACTTTTGTTCAGGAAATACACCTCTCCATCTTGCCCTGGATTCTGCTCACGCGGCCGCAGCAGTTGCTCTGATCGAGGCTGGGGCAGATAGATCCAGGGTAAAAGTTCCACACCTAAAAATCCACGCTCCCTACTGATTTCGTGTTCTAGATGAACTCTGACGGGCAAGCGCCTGAAGAGGTCGATGGCGTGGGAGGACAAGAGCAGAAGCGGGCCCGAGAATACATTGTACAACGGTGTGGGCCAGCATAGGCGTACGTAGGCCATTCTTAGGTGCTTTGGAGGGCGTGGGTTTCAAGTCTGCTGTAATCCGAACTACGATTTATTTTTGGGTGTGGCTCTCCCAGGATTTCCAATAGCTCGTTCTCGATGTATTGTCTTCTGATATGAGCGCTCCCAACCATTCCACGCATATATGTAGATAGAAAGGGGTAGCTGCGCCTATGGTCCTGGAGATGCGTCTCGGCGGCCCGACTCTAAGACAACATGAATAAGACACCTCCGAATTCACGTGGTAGGTCGACATCGTCCCTACATGTTGTGCAATAGGCTCTCAACCAATCACGTTGTCGGAGTAAGCTGCGGTGCCCGCGATTGGCAAGCTAGATTCCTCGGAAATCAAGTAAACCAGTGCTCTCCGGCGTCGGAGATCATCGACCTCCAAGGCACTACACTTAAGTTTAGAAGATCAACCACTAACGGAGGAGCTCCACCGATATTCCAAAGAAGTCAGCTGTCATATGCGGCGATAGCGTATCTCTAAGGCACAGACTCACCAAAGGGCGCCTACCCCACATCTCACTTCGCGAACGCTTGATGGCGGGGAGCATCCTATAACAGTTGAACTTCCCTAATAAGTTAAGGGACCATGATGCCCAATCAAACGCCGGGGAAACGCCCCTAATAATGATCCTCGGAGCTCCGTGCCTTCGTATACGTTCGCAATCTTTCTTGGCGCAAACTTACCAAAGGAGCTCGCCTGTTTGCACTGAGAAGGAGATTTTTAACACAAATGTCAAGTCTAGGGTAGCGCAGATATTAGGCCGTGGATCGATTGCAGGAGAACGCTGTTGTTGCATAGGCGCTGAATTCGCTCAGTTCCGCTAGGCGCACAGGTATATCAAGACGACAATAAGGCTTTCATGCAAAGGGTTTAGTGTGGCTGAGTAGATCCTAGAAGCACTTGGATAAGGCTATGGCTATAGATCTCAGAGGTAGCTTAGGAAATAGATTTGAGCTAGATCTCCGAGCCACAACGTGAAGATTCAATTCTAGCCCCCAGAACTCACAAACAAGGCTCTTCGCGTAAAATCATTCATAGCCAGTCCTGTTCTTTGACGTTTTGTTCCCGGAGTGAAAGGATCTAGATACGCTAGACAAGAGCATCACGAGAGTTGGCCGCAACGGACGACAGCAAGGATAGTTCAACGAGCAGCGCCATAGATCTCCTAAGTGAATTGCAAGAAGGCATCAACCAAGAGACCATCAGGATATGAACTTTTTGTCGATGAGATTCGGAGGTAGGTAAACTCAGGTAACGGATAGGAAGTAGCTGCAAGTTCAATCGGTGAATTAGCCCTCAGAGGAAGTGATATTCAGCAAACTATCTAAGATGTAAGGCACCAATTTCGGGAAGATAATATCTTGATGGTATCCATTCTAACTGTCGGGATTTTGTGTCGGACCGAGGTTGCAAGAGTTGGGAGAGATGAGGGTGAGGCGCGAACCAACGGGAGAGCAAACAATAGATTACATAATAGTAATTGTTATTGGTCTCTATTTGCTACGTATTACCACCACACTTGAAGCATGCCTCCACGAAATAAAGACCCCACGCCTCATCAGCTTTCGTCTCGGTTACAGTATTCGCAAGGAGTTCCATCTTTTCTCCGAGCTTTGCAAGCACAGGTCGGCGGTCAACTCAGCTCCCAGCGGAATGGTCGCGGCGGCGATGAAGACGGGCCCGAAGTCGCCGATCCCGAGCCCGAGTACGACGAGGGAAACGTGTACAACCCCGATTGGGATCAAGGCGATGCGGGCGGGCGGCCACCGATACCCTCTCGGCCGCCGATACCGTCGCGACCGCCTATTCCTACTCGACCGGAGGAGGGCAAGAAACCAAATGGAGGGAGGAATGGCACCCCGAGCGAGGACGAGGAGGATAGCGGGGATGAAAAGCCCCAGGTTGTTGTGTTGCGGGAGGGAAAGCACTTGACTTCGGACGAGGTTGAGCGTGAAAAACGACGCGGTTAGTTGGACTTTGAGCACTTGATGCGTATTTAGGAAGACTTACATGTTTGATGTTTTAGCCAAGGGACTGCCAGCGGAAGACGAGGTAGATCCTCAAGACGACTCCCGTGGCTCTCGCGATTCTCCCCCACCAGAGCCCCCTGCAGCAAAACCCAAACCACAAACCTTCTCCAACTCGAACGTTTCTACTGGAGCCAAGCCAAAGGCCAAACGAAAGGGACTGGGAAACGATGTAGCTAGTCAAGACAAAAAGAATAAAGCTTCAGAAGGACCGAAGAAGAAAAAGCCGAAAAAAGAGTCTAAGTTACTTAGTTTTGGTGATGGCGAGGATTGATTGGGGTCTGAGGTTTTTGTATCTTCATATCACAAGCTCACGGTTTAACTGTACTATTAGGACTATATAATTTAATACGAGATAATCACACCCCTCGCGAGCTATGAATAAGTGGGCCAAACGAAACTTCACGCGACACGGGCCTATTCCTGGTACTATTCCGGGCGCACCTTTCCTCGTCCTTGTTTAACCGTTTTCTAGTAGAATCATCGTCAACTTTGTTGCTTGGTAGAATAACCAATACTCTCACCGTGCGCTGCTTGAACTCTTTCTGAGCTCGCTCAAATCTAGCTTCGTGCTTCGCAATACGCTTCTGTTTTTCGACATCAACGGGTTTAGGTATTGAGTGCGAGGCAGCTTGTTCGATCTGGAAATTGATCTAACCAGCGCGTTACGCTGGATCCATCGCGGGGCAAGAGGATCCGTACCTTTTTTAGGCATTCGGCAAGATTCTGGCTTTGTGACCGATGGACATCACTAGATGCCTGTAGGGAGTCAGCTCGATCAACATAGAACGTGGGCTACTTGTTAATGAGATTAGTTGTTTAAAAGTTCCAAATGACTATCGAAGTGGACTGACGTGGGCACGTAGATTGCTTTTTGACCATAGGGGAACCCACCGACACCTCAATGGCAAACGAACGGTAGCTTTCGTGCTAGTTTTATTTACGTGCTTAAGTCGATCGTACGGTAAGTATGGGCGGTAAACGATGAATGCAAACTACGGACCTGACCACCAGGACCACTACTCCGGGAGTATCCAACCTCGAATTCTTTCTTGGGTATCCCCCCTCGCTCGACAAATATTTGGACCCATTTTCGAGCTTTATCCTTGACTTCGTCCTACAGATGTCATAAGTACGAGAGTGGGCTTTAGGTATATAGTAACGCACGGTCTTATCCACGAAATCCAGAATGTTTGGCGGGATTGGAACTCCATCATCGTTATCACTTTCGGAATGCGGAACCCACTGGAGGGTTGATTCGGATTCACGGCGCCGGGGAGAACAAGAAAATTTTCGGAGTTGATACAGCAGAGCAGGCTGTAGGGCGCCATGGTCTGATGAGGATGCTAACCGAAGTCCTCTTGGAATAAGCTATGATAGTTCTGCTCTCAGTAAAATATTGTTTAAAATATATGTTTTACTTGATCACTTACGGGCTTTAGGTGTATTTGTTTCCGTAGTGCCAGGCGGAGGGGGAAGGGCACCATTGAGTCTGAGCGAATAAGCGCCTAAGATCACGTGGATCTGAACCCTGACTCTCTTCTCTCGTTTACCATCTTGTTGCCATCATATACTTTAGAACCTAAAGTGGGTGTTACCCAGAGATTGGCGCATCTCTAGAAGGAAGCTTTCCCGGATTGGTACCCCATGCTCATTCAGAACTATGCCCGCATACCTTATAAACATTTTGGACATTGCCATTGCAACGGCATGATGAGTTCTCGGTTCAGAACCACTTTTGACCAACGGGGGTTATCTTGTGCTATAACGCCATCCTAGCTCCAGCGGTCACTCGGCGGTGCATGCCCGAATGTTCCTCCAATCCCAGGGTACGGATATCCGATATCGCTAGTACCCAGAAACCGCTTCAGCCACCGAAGAACCTTCAGATCCTTTTCTACGGCAGAGAAAGAAAATTAAGCCTACGTTATGTTACAAATGGTCTATTTCGGGGATTTGATCCGTGCTAAGCGTAATTGGAGCGGGCAGAACGCATTCACTGCCTGGGCGATGTGAGCGCTTTCTGATCTAAATATATCCATTGTACTCTGAGGAACCGATGCTGTACGCTATCGGGCACCGTTACACCGAGTGGCCTCGAAGAGCTAGCTAGTCCGCCTTTGGGGCGCTGGCCGTGGATGCCTATCTTACCATTTACATGTTGTAGAGTATATATAGAGTGACAAGTTCGCCTCGTCCTATAAACCAACGACCCCTCGAATTCATATATCTCGTCATGTCTCAAACACCACTTCCCCCTACTACCCCTGATCCTAAAGTTGTTGACATCGAGAACGTGCAAGGTGATATCATGTAAGTGTTCTTGGGTGTCATGGGGGAATGAGAATTCACGACTTACGCACTCTATCTTAGCCTTGGTCTCCCTAAGAAGAAGGAAGAATTCGTGTTTTTTATTATTACCGATGTCGGTGAGTATAATTACGCTCATGCATATATCGTACGCCGTCTAATGCCATGTTACAACGTTAGTAAAATTCAAGGCGGCACTCAAGAACTTGACCTTTACCTCTACCGGAGATGTCCTTCGTGCACATGGCGCCATCGTGCAGGCAAAGGCTGAAGCACCTGGCACATTGATAACCCTTCCGCTGCTCAACATCGCTTTCTCCCAGAAAGGTCTCACTACTCTTGGCTTCAAGGACAGCATCGGCGACTCTGCTTTCGCCAATGGTCAAGGTGCAGACGCTCAGTTCCTCGGGGATGAAGGTCATGTGGACGAGGCAGGCCACTTCGACCCTAACTGGGAGACTGCCTTCAAGGGTGACATTCACGGTGTTCTGCTCTTCGCCGGGGATTCGTGGCAAACTGTCAATACTACAGTCAAGGACGTCCTGAATACGCTCGGCAAATCCATCCGAGTTGTTTATACACTCAAGGGATCCGTTCGTCCTGGCGCTGAGAAGGTAGGCTATTTCAGACGCTAACTTATATATAGCTGTGTGCTAACAAATAATCTTCCAGGGACACGAGCACTTTGGATGGTTAGTATATTATTGGTGTTATTAAGGTCATATATTGATGTTTTTTAAAGGGCGGATGGTATTTCCAACCCGGCTGTTAGGGACGTCGGTATCCCACTCCCTGGACAGCGTGTTGTTCGTCCAGGTAAGAACCTTTTTAATCATTAATAAGTAATAGCTAAATGTGACTATTAGGTATTGTGCTTCTTGGCAAGGAGGGGGATCCGGTCACATCCCGCCCATCTTGGGCAGTGGAAGGCAGTTTCCTCGTCTTCCGCCAGCTTAGCCAGCTCGTCCCCGAATTCCATGCCTTTTTGCACAACAACCCGATCGATCTACCTGGCCTCCCTCGTAACAAAGGCAGCGAGCTTCTTGGAGCACGTCTCGTAGGGCGCTGGAAGAGCGGTAAGCTAGTCTCCTAAAACCTCAGTACTGGATCTCACAGCATTTGCAGGAGCGCCGATCCAGCTCGCCCCTTTGGCAGATGATCCTAACCTAGCTAAAGATCCTCAACGCAACAACAACTTTGTTTACCCACAGGGTACTGGCGATGATGGGCAAACTGCGTGCCCGTACGCGGCTCATATTCGCAAGACCAATCCTCGCAACGACCTTGACTTCACGCTGGTTGACCCGGTTGAGGGATTGAGCATTCCCCGAGCTGGCATCCCTTACGGACCTGGTATGCCTTTTAATCAAGGGTCTCAAATGCATTTGCTCACCACCGTGATACATGTCAACAA
>JANWGL010000277.1:9339-23551 GCA_025200755.1 Ceratobasidium sp. C01
CGTAGCCTGAATCAGGCCAAAATGGGGTAAGCCTTGACTGGGTGCCCAAGAGATATTTGACACTGACCACAAAGTCAGGCAAGTAACTTAGCACAAGTGATAGCGAGCTGGCGATTGATAAAACGATTGTGTGGTTGATATTAGTAGAAGGTGAGTGGGGGCTCAGTCTGGGTTTAGTCTTGGCTATGTCTGATAGGGGAGAACGTTGATATATGTTGTAGATTGTGTACCCAAACGCCGCCGCCGAATTACCCCAACGCTCTTTGCTACAGGGAGTAAGTTGTCAATCCGGTGCTACAAGCAACACATATCCATCCTGTCTGTCTGCTTCTCAATACAGGGAGTAAGAGGTTACAGCATTGCCTCAGGTCAGACTAATTTACTTTTCATGCGTGCCCATTACCCCAGAAAGTAAGTCGATATTTTGGTGTCACAAGCTAGGTCAACCCATCTCCCCCGGTTGCTCCTCTGTATAGGATGTAGAATCTTGCGGTACTTATCCGTTATCAAGCGGTGGCTTTAGAGACGTATACCGAGGCAAGCTCATCAACAGCTACCAGGTCGCGATTAAAACGGTGAGGACTCATGTCAACACGGACGACGCACAGGAGCCGCTTAAAGTATATTTATTTTCCGCACCAATCCACGATACACGTTTGAGTTGTGCACAGAATGCAGCCCGAGCGCTTTACATGTGGTCGAAGTGCCGGCACCCAAATATACTTCAGCTACTCAGACTTGTGGAATTTCGTAATCAGATCGGGATGGTATCCCTCTTGGTGGCGAACGGGAGCCTTCCTTTTTACCTCAAAAAGTATCCCGAAGTGGATCGTTGTCAAATGATTTGTCCTAAATGTCTAAACAATTCTCCTAGCGGCATAACCTGGAGACATATGCGTTTTCAGAGTACGGCGATATGTGATGGTCTGGCTTATCTACATACTGCTAAAATTGTAAGTATATTGACTATTCCTTGCTCTCTTCCTGATGTTGCGGACCTTCAGGTGCGCGACGATCTCAAAGGAGTGAGTGAATCAGGCAACGGGGAAAGAGACTGTTAACGATGAGGCTAGTCAAATGTTTTAATTGCTGGCGACTGAAAGCCAATGTTCTCTGACTTCGGGGATGCAGTTTTGCAAGAGAGCGCGCTTTAGTTTACGGATACCACTACGAAATCCAGTCTATCATCACATCAATAAGGTTGTACGCTTCGTCTCGAATGCGATTTCGTTTCTCGGCAAAATGCCCCCTTCGCCCCGGAGCACCCCAAACCGCTCCAGAGAAACGCTTTGATCCGGTTTGCGTACGAGCTCAAGAAGCCCGGGGTGCCACGCCCCAGAGCGCTCACGAGTGCTCGTTCAAGCTTTGATCGCTGGCCCGCGAGCGCTCTGGAATGCTCCGGATAGTTCCTGATCTGCCGGAGCGATGGAGCCACTACCCCATATCCGGAGGGCTCCGCCGCGAAGGGGATATGTTGCCGAGTTATCATTTGTCGGGTGATGGTGGTGGGCACAAACACGGTGGGTGACGTATTCAGGTGTAGCGCGGTTGTCGCGGTCACGTGGCATTATCTTCCGGCCAACTTATTACCGATGGACTGCTCCCCTCCCCGGAGAGTTTTTGCCGACGCGGCCCCCAGTAGAGCCTCTAAAGTCTTGGCTCCACCTTGCAAACACCCCTCTATTATTAGCAAGCTAAAAACTATCATGGGTTGCATATGAAGGATCGAATATGCAAGCAATGAAGCGTGTGCCTCGACCCACTGGTCAAACCCTTGAATACAGATACATTGTTTCATAGCCATATCATTCATGAACGAAATCCTAGGTAAACCCCAGGTATAGCAATTTGGGACGTTTTCACGCAACCAAACTCGAAGGAACCACAATAGAGAAGAGAGAATAGGACCGATGCCAAATTGAAGTAAAATAGGGACATCAAAAGATCTAGCACCTAGAACTAAAGCGTTATATCACATAAGTATCTTAGGACTGGTTCTTAATAGGTTCTAAGAGTACTCCCGCCAGCATACATCCATAGTTCCAGCCATCGGTGCCTCCAACCGCTGGCCCGCTTCCATTTGCATCGAACGCGGCGTGGTTCGGGGCTCAGTGTCTGTATTACTTCGGTTCCTGCACTGGTCTATCCAAAGCTGGGTGTGGCCGAAAAAATCGTCAAGCTCTATGTCTCTGATGGTACCTTGTGACACTGAGCATCTACGGAAGTCGAAACCGTTCCGCAGCGTATTGAGAACCCCTCCTGACGACGGCAAATGTCCATTTAGCACTTCTGAAAAGCCGTTCATAACCTCAGCTAGATCACGGTTAGGATCCTTGTTGTTGATCACCACGCTCCTCCCCTAGCATCATTGGACAGCACGCGGTTACGCTCCTCGTCCAGCCTGGATGGCATAGACCCGGGCGAAGGGTCCGGAGGTTTTGAGGACGATCCATTTTAAAATATATTAGATGATGAGCCCCGATGAGGCTAACCCGTCGAAGTACCTCGTCACTCTCAATGTCCGGGGGCTATTAAAATCGGTACTTCAAGGCTTATTAGAAACTGCAGGGTTGCATACACTCGACCTTAACGCTTCTAAGGCATGTCGGCCGACCAAAACTCTCTGTCTTCTGTGAGTGGGCGCTACGAATCCAGTAACTACGTCTGAAACAGGAATCACTACCAACGTCGCATTGTCAAACCGCCCGAGGTCTGCTGAAGTGAGAGTTGGGTTCGCAGAGATATACATCAAGTCTAACGAGGTTCCTTCCTGTTGCCGCTGATGGAGCAAGGGACTTCTCATGACTATGGCTCGACTTTCAGCCCTCCTCTTCGCCCTTGTACAGATAGAACTCATCCAGAAGTCGGCAAGCTGGAGTCCATTTCTTGCGCGAGCGCACTCGAATCCCGCTCCTCCAATAGGCGAGACGAAGAGCATGGCTTTGTCGGATCGTCAGCTGGGGGTCTATCGTCCTGGGTTTGGGACCCTTGGCCAATTGAGTACATTTTCAACCATAGGTATACCATGCAAGCGCTGGGCTCTACTAGTCCGCGGCGCACGGCGTCTTGAATCCCCCTTGCCCTGCTGACAGCCACTATCGATAGAAACCGGAGTTGAAAGATATTTTTCAATAATATGGTCAGTACAAATGCCGAGAGAATGTGTGGTGCGTTCTGAACTAGTATGGGGTGTGAATCATAGTCCGGATCAACTAGGGATGAGGTACGTCCCGGCTGAGTGCTAGGGGTATGTTTGAAACTGACCACTGGGTTAGGTAAGTAAATCGATGTAGGTGGCAGCGATCAGGCAATTGAAAAATGATTGCGTTCTCAATTATAATAGTTGAACGTAAGTGGATGGAAGAATGTGGTTGTAACTCCAGCGAGCGCTTACAAAGAATGAACGTTGCTGTATGTTGCAGAGCGTAAGTCTTGACACTTGTCCTGAGGGCCACGCTGACCCACATCGCCTGTGCGCGTTCACTATAGCTGGTACGTCGCCCCATTGATAAGTCACACTAATCTGGCTCACCCGCTCACTCGTTGCAGACTGTAAGTTACCGCTCCGATGCCACATGCAACACTAACGTATCTCGTCCACGTCCTCGTCGTAGACTGTAAGTTGCCACACTAGTGCTACGAACCACGCTAATTTACGTCACCCGTGCGCTCCTCCTTCAAGAGCGTAAGTATTGACCGGCCTAATAAGACACGCTAACCCATCATCGCCTACGCGCTCCTCGCTACAGGAGGTAAGTGCTTACACTATCGCTATAACCCGTGCTGATTACGCCGCCCGCGCACTCCTTGTTTTAGAAGGTAGGTTATTAGATTGTTGCTCCTAATCTCACTAAATCACCTCTTGGCGCCCCTCGCTATAGCTTGTAGGTCTATATTTTATTGCTATAAGCCGTGCTAACCAATCTCACCTGGTGCTCCTCGCTTCAGGCTGTAAGTTAACGCCTCGGCGCCACAGGCCAGGCCAACCCACATTGACTACGTCCCCTCGCTGTAGAGCATAAGCATATCACCTAAACGCTCCTCGCCGCAGAGCGTAAGCCTTAAAATAAACGAAATGTGCCCCACTAACCCTCCTCGTTGGCTACTCTGGCTAAATGCATTGGCTTAATAGCTTCCCCCCAATATCACCGTAGACTCGAGCACGTCGGACGATTCCCCAATCGGCCGCGCTTTGGTAGGCCCCCTTCCACGAGTTAGAACTACTAGCTGATTCACGAGCATCTAGTCGCTGACAGAAGTGGTTGACCGCCTTGGCAAGCACGGTTGCCCGAATATTACGGAGCGGCTAGATGTGGCCTCTTGCAGCAGCCATCCAATATCAATTGGAGGCTTCGGTGATGTATGGCGGGGCAAGCTCGCCGACGGCTCCCCAGTTGCGATCAAGACGATGAGGATGTATTTCAACACCGACCAAGCACAAAAGTCGCTCAAGGTATCTTTGTCCCTTTTTTGGCCCATGTCACGTGTCTGAGGTACATATAGGACACAGCTCGGGAGCTGCACACGTGGTCAAAGTGCCAACATCCAAATGTACTTAAGCTGCTTGGACTTGCGGAGTTTAAGGACCAGATTGGGATGGTATCGCCTTGGGTGGAGAACGGAGATCTTCGTCTGTACCTCAACAAGCATCCTGAAGCGGATCGTTGCCAGATGGTTTGAATGTTTTCTTTTCAGCTTTTCCCTCAAGGGTGTAACTCGAGACGGTATCTGTTTACAGAGTATTGAGATATGCGAAGGTCTAGCGTATCTGCACGCCGCAAATATTGTGAGCGCACTTACTCCTTCGTAGTCACTTCTAAATCATCGTCCTTCAGGTACATGGCGACCTCAAGGGAGTAGGTGAACCGGAAGCTAGAGAAAGAGGCTGCTAACCACGGGGATACAGATGAATGTGCTAATCGCTGATAATGGGAAGCCGGTGCTCGCTGATTTCGGGAATGCCGTCTTACAGGATCGAACACTCGCGTTCACGGCGACTACTACGAAGGCTAGTATGTCACCACGTTGGGCGGTAGGTCTACCTTCCAAATATTTGCAATTGGTATTGACTGGGTTCGTCCAGGCGCCAGAGATATGGGAAGAACCTGGAGCGTATAGCTTTGCGGCCGACGTATATGCGCTTGGCATGGTATGTAATCAGGTAGAGGTAGGAGGTGCTGGAGATACTCACTCATAACTTCTGCTGCAGACGATATTGGTAGGCGTGATCTTCGTTACCGCGTGCTCAGTGCTGAGCATATCGGAAACAGGAAACAATTACTGAAAATGTGCCTTTTCCCGGAAAGTCCGACCGTGCAGTCTATGTGGCCGTTGTAATAAAGAATGAGCCGCCGCCGCGACCAGAAGATTCGATACCACCCAACGAGAACGGAGACAAACTGTGGTCGCTGCTCACAACATGCTGGACGTTTGAGCCGAATGATCGTCCCCACGTGGATGAGGTCTGTGATACTGTAAGCATACCCGTCGAAATATCGGCATTGGGCCGTAGCTAAGAGGTCTAAGCTTTAGATGAAAACCATAACTCAGGAGGGGCTAATCGGTCGCCCCATGGTACGTTCTTTGTTATGTCTAGTTTAACAAGAGTTGTCGATTTTGAGGATCATGAATAGAACATTACAGAGCGGCTGGATCTGGGATCTTGCACTGATTATAGGTTGTCAAGCAGTGGGTTTGGAGATGTCTACCGAGGCAAGCTCACAGACGGCTCGCATATTGCGATCAAGACAGTGAGGATTCACGTTGATACTGACAACGCACAAAGCCCGCTCGAGGTATTGTATTTTCTACTCCAGTTTTTGCTACGCATCTAAAGTACCTGCAGAACACGGCGCGGGAGTTGCATGCGTGGTCAAAGTGCCGGCACCCAAACGTACTTCGGTTACTCGGGCTTGTGGAATTTCGTGGCCAGGTAGGGATGGTAGCGTTCTGGGTGGAGAACGGAAGTCTTCTCTTATACCTCAACAAGCACCCCGAGGTTGATCGATGCCAAATGGTCTGATTTCCTTGCTTTCAGCCTTTCTCTATGGATATAACCTAGGTATATGTCAATATAGAGTGCTAGTATATGCGAAGGATTGAGGTATCTACACGCCGTAAACATTGTAAGTCCATCTATTTCGTTATATTGGTTTCCTAATTGTTGTGACTTTTAGGTGCATGGCGATCTCAAAGGGGTGGGTGACTGAGAAAACTGAAGAAGAGACCGCTGACCATGGCATTACAGTTAAACGTGCTAATTACTGGGGACGGGACGCCGATGCTCACCGACTTTGGGAATGGTATTATGCAAGAGAGAACATTTTCGTCCACGGTGAACGCTATGAAAGCGAATCTGTCACCACGCTGGGCGGTAGGTCTACCTCTGTAGGAATTGTGACCGGTATTGAACGAGTTCTTCCAGGCGCCAGAACTATTGGAAGGAGTTGGAATGTATAGCTTTGCGGCCGACGTATATGCGCTTGGCATGGTGCGTGATTATACCATATTTAGTCGTGCCCCATGTGTTCATGTATTGTTTCGAATATATTCTCATTGTAGACGATCTTGGTACGTTTAATCCTTGTTTATAAACGCTCAGCGCACAATCGATCCTGTTGGCTACAGGAGACAATTACTGGAAAGCTGCCGTATTTTGACCAGTCCGATGATGGCGTGCGTCTTTCCGTCGCGGCAAAGAAAGAGCCGTCGCGACCCGAAGAATCAATCCCATCGATGAGCGAAGACGGAAACAAGCTGTGGTCGCTGCTTA
This sequence comes from Ceratobasidium sp. C01, assembly GCA_025200755.1. Lineage (NCBI taxonomy): Eukaryota > Fungi > Basidiomycota > Agaricomycetes > Cantharellales > Ceratobasidiaceae > Ceratobasidium > Ceratobasidium sp. C01. The sequence goes on from JANWGL010000277.1 coordinate 16,112, forward strand.
CATCATGCTGGGTGTATGAAGGGGAGAAGCGTCCAAGCGCGAGCGATGTCCGAGACATTGTAAGAGCATCAAATCGGTGTGGATACATCTTTGGTCCTAATTCTGGTCCTCAAATTATAGATGAAGACAGTCACCCAGGCGGGACTAAAAATCGTTCAGACTGGAGAGGCCGAAGAACCGGCTGTGTGAGAAATGTGTGAGAAATGTGTGAATCCAAGACGGTGACTTAGGATTGCATGCCAAATGTAATGCGATTAGGATACGGGATTGTTCGTTGCCTGTACTTCGCTCAATATAACTGTACAGTTTGTACTCAGCAAACCAGTCGTGGTTTAGTAATAGTGTAACTAGCTTGACGATACCGCTACAATTGAGGTATCCATTCAATACCGCCAAAAGCAAGACTACAGAATAAGCGCGGAAAGAATCACCATATGACCCAAGCTAGGTACGGCATTGTACACCCGAATGAAAAACAGTAAAACCTCAACAAATCCGGCCTCTTTGGGCCAAGTTCCTCAAGCACTCATAACAACGTCCTTCTCCTCTTTCTCCTTCCCCGCCTTCGCGCACCTATGCACCCAACTCTCCCACACGCCAGACTCTAACCATTCCTTGGCACCTTCCATCGCAGTGCGCACGTCGGCGTTTCCAGCATCGCAGCACCAGGCCAAAACGGCAGACATAAACTGTCTTCTATCCTCGGAAGGACGCATACGGGAACGGACGACGTCGTAGACCCAATCATCTGGTTCCTTCACTTCAGGTGACCTCGCTCCCCTGTCCATCCCGGGGGCTGCGCCCTGCGATTGGGGTTCTCGACTCAATCCAGAGTCGCTCTGTACCATCCTGGCAAGATCCTCTCCTTCATCTACGTCCGTAACCTCTGCTGCTCTCCATACCAGCGGTGCTGCCTCCGGTCCCCTCATATGTTCCGCCCTGATCAATGCTCTCGCACGCGTCGCCAGGGAAGGGAGCATGCGCGCCGAGGCGGCCGTGAGGAGGTCGCATAGGGTGCTGGATGCGTGAGTCGCGTATTGGGCTTCTAATCTGAAGAGTTCCTCCTCTCTGGGACTTTGGAAATATGAGGCCGAGGAGGGAGACTGAGAGAAGGGCGAGGAAGGGGAAAAGGATAGGGAGTAGGAGCCAGGAGATTCGAGCCAGTTTGGGAGTCTGCCTGTGTATATCCAGAAACATAGAGCGTAGGCGGAGTCGTAGCCCTCTTCGATCTGCGCTTCTCCTTTCCGAGCTTCGCTGAACCCGGACTTTAGTAGCGAACCAAAGTACGTCGACCTCGCCGAAAGGATAGATCGATGGACTGCGAGAGGGGGAGCATGCGGAGTAGATGTGCGTAGAAGAAAATCGGGGTAGGGATGCATGGTGGGGTCCAACTTTGTATCTGTCGTATGAGGTGTTCCGTCCCAAAGCGGAGGAAGCAGGCTAGCGAGTCCAGGCTCAGCGTCGGGAGTGAGGTTGGGTGTGGAGCGAGGGATACCTAGAGCACTGAGCAGAACCGGGACGAGGAAGATTTGACCGTCGGCCTGGTACATCATTAGCAACAGGTCCTCTTCTCCATGTGTTCGTGTGCCCCATCCTGAGCGAACGACACCGCACCAGAGCCAAGGTGACCCTGAGCCTCCTGATCCGGATACCGCTTGGTTAGGAGTAGGCGTGGGTGCGGTTGTGATAGGCGCGGGAGGTTGAAGGCGAGGTTGGGGTTGTGGCTGCTGAAGCGAGGGTTGAGCTTTGAGTTGAGCGCGCACGAGAGCTGCCTTTGACCGCGCGGCGAGCTCGGCTTTATCTGCCACCCTTCGCAGCTTTCTCAGCTCTCTAAACGACACTGAACCTCCCGAGAACGAGAGCGCCCATCCCGAGTGTCCACTATGTGAGTCGTACCTATGAGTCGACTGTTCGGACGATCTTGACCGGCTGCGCGTGCTTGACGTGGATTGGAAGCTTGAACCCGGTTGGAAGGTTGATTGGGGGATACAGGAGGGAGAGGCGGAGGATCGGTCAGGAAGGGCGAAGATAACGAAAGAGTCGCCATGCGGGACGAGGTGGCAGTGGTTATAGTATGGGCCCAAGGGTTGAACGATTCCGGCAAGCCAGGACCAATAAACGCCTTGGCCATAGTCATCTGCAGGAGCCTTCTCTGCTGAGACTACCCGATCGCCAGTTGTTTAGTATCCCGCTTGCGTTGTTTGGAGTGGCGAGGTAAACTTACAAGTATACTTAAGAGAGTGAAAAGCGGCCTTTACGTCAATGATAAGCGTTTCTTTGGAGAGATTCCCCCGCATGTCTCGTCCACCAATAATCAACAGCCGGGGGTTCCGGGTGGATGGGATGAGCGCGGCGCTATGTCTATAACGACCCGGTACATAAACAGGCTGAGACCATGTTCGAAGACGGAGATTGTAGAATCTCATCTCGGGTAACACCAGCGCTCCTAAAGTCACAAAACCGGTCCAACATTAGTCTCTCTCGCGCCAAAAACGTGACCCTATAACGAAGGACGAACTTCGATTGACCATGGTCGGAAATGGCACGTTCGCAGCCAGAGTCCGGTCACTAAATATCCCACCAACAACAACTAAGTAAGGCTCGTAATCGATCTCGACGAAGGTAGCGGAGTGGAATAGCCGAGGTGTGAGTTGCTCGACATGAGCTTGTGATATTAAGGGGGATGGAACGGGGAGCCAGATGCGGTCATGAACTGCATAGATATACACGTCCGCGAAAGGAGGGTTGGAGTCTGTCGAAGAACTTGCTGAGCCGCCTGTGAATAGGCGGGTGTTGGGGGGAGGGGGGTCGTAATGGTGATTAGAGGGAAGTGGTATATGAGTGTCAAAGAGACAAACCTAAAACCGCAATGTACGACTCGCTACGCATAGTAAAATGAGTAGCGGTGTGTGCGTGCCGAGAGCTGGGAGCGTTCATGTCATCGACCTATTATACCCAATATCGCCATCAGCCTCACGATTCATATAGGCAACACCGTATACTCACCGACTCAACAACTCTCCATTCCCTCGTTCTCCAGTCCAACACAATCCAATTCGAGGTCTGATGCGCGCATCCCCACACATATAATTCTGTCTCTCCCCGCACGGGGACGGCAGTAATACTCCCGCGGTATAAGTCCGAGACGAGATAATCGTCTGCCGCAGAACAGAGTTAGGCGTCCAGCCAGCCAGATATTATATCAATAAGGTCGTACGTTTCGTCTCGAATGCGACTTCCTTTGCCATTGTTGATTGGTGGTGATGGTGGGAATGGCCAAAGCGACTGATAAGGCTAGTGCGCGTCTCATGCACGGTCACGTGGCTTTTACACGTCTCTATCTTCCTACCACGACAGTATTACTATCATATGGCTATGAGGCCGCCCCCTTCCCCGCCTTTGAGCGTGGTAGACACAGAATTTTTACCTATACCGCCTGTAGTTGAACCTCTGCCGTTGTTGAGGCCTGCAGGAGTAGTCAATCATAAGCCAAGTCCGCTATTTTCAAAGGTGGCGGAGCTTTTCGAAGCGGTGAGATTGGAGAGAAAACCAGAGAGGCGAAAGACTATGCTGTTGAGATGGTTTGCAGTAAGTTCTCTTGTGATGCAGTGGTTTTGTTAACTGACCCCATTGATGACAGAATTGGAGAGAAAAGGTTGGGACGGACTTGTATCCCGCACTTCGGCTTATTCTACCCGAGGTGAGCTGTGGCAGATTCCGGTCGTGTAACTATATATCTCAATTAAATACCAATCCAATAGAAAGACCGAGAACGTGCGGTCTACGGCCTGAAAGAAATAACGCTAGCGAAGTGTTTCCTGGCCTCGATGGGAATTGACCCTAAGTCTGCCGATGGCAAGCGCGTGCTCAACTGGAAGAAACCTACACCAGACAACGTATGCCCTAATCATTTTATCCACTAATTTTCTAATCTCAGCTTGCAAACACCTCTTAGCCAACAGTAGGCGACTTCCCAACAACGCTCTACGAAGTCCTCGCACCCCGATGCCCAAACACACATGGAACACTCACTGTGGATAGGCTCAATGAGTTATTGGATGATTTGACCAAGGCGGCTAGGAACCTGTATGCATCCCGACTTTTAATCTCGACATGTTGTCGTCCGTTAGAATACTAACATCCAGCTCAGGGACATGCAGATGCGAGTCATTCGTAGAATCTGCGACGCTTGTACGGCAAGCGAACAACGCTGGATCGTCCGCATTATCCTTAAAGGTATTTTTCCCGCCCTCTCCTCTTTTTGATACATACTGAACCTTACGTGGCGCAGACCTATCGATCCAAGTAAAAGAAACGAGCGTCCTGGGCGCGTTCCATCCTGACGCGCGGGACTTGTTTAATACGTGTAGCGACCTTAAACGCGTTGCGTGGGAGCTCTGGAATCCGAACCGGTCATTGAGAGATGATGTAAGTATCCCTATCTCAATTCTCTTTTTTCTCGTATGGTCTCCAACCCCCTATCCCTCATTTTATATTGTTTCCGTTCCCCATCTCTTCCCCCTCTCTATTATTCCAACACTGATATATTGGCGTACTGGCGCTCCTAGGAACGAGACGTTGCTCTCTGGACGCCCTTTCAACCTATGCTCTGCAAACGCACGCGCACCCTTGCCGACGCAGTCAAACTCATTCAATCACATATGCCACCTCCCACTTCCAAAAGTACATCTCCTCCTGGACAGTTTATTATCGAGGAGAAATTGGACGGAGAGAGGATGCAGCTACATAAACGGGGCAACGCATATTTCTATTCTTCCAGGTGCACTTCGTACTTCCCCAATTAAGGGAACGAATACTAACGTTGGCGGAGAGGGTAGGAAAGGAAAGGATTACACGTATTTGTATGGAGCGCATGTGGGAGCCGGGAGCTTGACGCCTCATATACATGCCGCGTTTGATGAGCGGATTGAAGAGTTGAGCCCACCTCCCGCTTTCACCCGGCCGTCTCCATCTAACGAAATGATTGGTTTTGCGGTGATAGTTGTATTTTGGATGGGGAGATGATGGTCTGGGACCCGGCGCTGAATAAATACCTTGGTTTTGGGACGCTGAAAACCGCTGCTATCGGTACGTCTTCCTTAACTCTTTTGCTCCTTACCACCACCCTAAGGGTAATTTCTCACCGTTGGGCGGGCATGTAGACCAGTTAGGGAGAGTAGACGCCAAAGACGATGATAGCCCAAGGCCATGCTGTAAGCTCTCCGCCCTATCCCACTAAATCTGTACCGTACTAACACGAAATGGTGATCAAAGTTAAGGTGTTCGACATTCTCCTAGTCAGAAACCCATCCAATCCAGTTCCAAAAATCCTATCAAATACGCCCCTGTCGGTACGAAGAAGGATCATGAGTCAGGTGCGCATATACCCAGTCACCTGCTCCGACCTGGTTCTGTCATTTGGTCGAATTCTCAATATTAATTGGTATCATTCGGGGAGTAGGTATTCAAAGAAGTTCCAGGACGTTTTGAGCTTGCTACGCGGAGTTTTGGGGAGAGTGTGAAGGACGTGGAGAATGCACTAGAGAAAATTGTCGAAGAGCGGTATGTAAAGCTATTCTCACGGTTCAACTACGCAACTTAAATTTAAGCGTACGCTAGAGGGGAAGGCCTTGTTCTCAAAACACCTGATTCGCCGTACGTTCTCGCAGGTCGGGAGGCTTTTTGGGTCAAGGTGTGTCATACTCTGTCCACACTACTCACGAAATTAGCCAAACACGCCATTTGGTTTGTGAAATAGGTTAAACCAGAATATGTGGACTCTATGGCCGACTCGGTTGATCTGCTAGTTGTAGCAGGGACGTGGGGCTCTGGACGACGTGGTGGGAAGGTCTCTGCGCTTATTTGTGCGGTGCGAGACGATTATTCGAGGGCGCGCGTCAGTGAGACCGGTATGAACGTGTAAGTTGCTGCCCCCCCCCCTCCTCCACCCGACCATCCGTAATGAAAATATTTGACGGGCTACGTGGTGTAGGTATGCGACGTTTGTACGAATTGGTACGGGGCTTACAATTGAAGATTACGACTGGGTGAACAAGAAGAAATGGAGAAGGATGGATAGAAAGGCACCACCACCGCACATGAAGGTCTCAGCGTCGAATAAACGAGAAGATAAAGGGGACGTGTATTTAGATCCTGAAGAGTGCGTTTTGATCCTATTTCCATCGTCCAATGTTCCCCAATTTACAATGCTTTTATGGTCTAGCTGGTTCATCATTAGCGTAAAAGCGGCGTCGATTACGGTTACTGGTATGTTGCCACTCACATAAACTTGCCCAGGGTGAGGTTCTAATAGGAGCGTGAATAGACGAGTTTGCGACGAATCTGACTATGCGGTTCCCAAGATGCAAAGCAATACGGCATGACTTGTCTGTGGACGATTGTTTGACATGGAGCGGTGAGTTATGCACAATTTGGATTAAGGATGGGGGTACGTTGATGAGAGGGTGTATGCGTAGAGCTCCGCGAACTACAAGGAGGGAAACGGAAGGAGAACGATGACAGATCGTGAGTCAAACTCACTTTCAACTCTCTGATGATGTGAGGCTAGTACTTGCCATGCTGAGATGAATCGAAGGGGCGGGACGAAGAAACGCAAGGTTACGAAGCGGAAGGTAGGTACTTGGAAAGTTTACTTCCTCACTTCGCTCATCCGGCATATCCCCAGGAAACAGTGCTCTCTTTATCGCACCAAGCTACTAAGGTGGACGACGTAGACGTCAAATCAGATTTATTTGATGGCATGAGATTCCGTGAGCTTCCTTTTGTTCCCGCCATTCTGTATCTGATAAATAAAAAAATAGTGGTTATCCCTGATCTTACGAATAGCCATGTCGTGTCAAAAGCCGTTATTGAAAAACTGTGGGTATTTTCGTGACCACGAGAATAATTCTAATCGACTGAGTAACTTTCTACATAGAATATACGAAAATGGAGGCGACTTTACACAGATTCTGCAAGGTGACACTTCGTTGACGGTTATTTACGGTGGTACGAAGCTAGGTACGTTGATTATAGTATTTGTGTTTCAATCTTAACTCAAAGGTGGAACGAAGTCCCGCAGGTCAAGCGGATCATGAAACGGGAGGATATGGATATCCTCAAACCTCAATGGATTACCGATTCCATCAACAGAGGGAATGTTGTCCCGCTCCAATCCAAGTCGGTCCGGTATCAATTTCTGCGCCGAATCCTAATATTAACGTTTTGTTCCGTATTGAGGTACTACTTTTATGCTACTCAGGATGCGATCGATGATCCAGCGTACAACATCGACGACGACGAGGCCGAAGATCTCAACAGAGCGGTGCATGCATACACTGAGCCCCCCGGGGCCCCGGTCTCCTCGCCTCCTCCTCCATCTCCTTCCCCAGAACCCGAAGAACTCCCCGAGTACTTGCAGCCGATCGCTTCGGACAACGA
>JANWGL010000298.1:9067-30350 GCA_025200755.1 Ceratobasidium sp. C01
TTTTTGGTTATTCCATAATGCACTCAAGCACCTTAATTACTTTCCCCAAAAACGATATTTTAATTTCAAATTCCCAAAAAGGAAACCTTCCTGAAATAAAAAAACAAAAATTTTAATTTTCCCAAAAAGGGAACTGGTCTACACATGTCTACATATGTCTACTTGGATTTCCAAATCCTCTGTATATCTATTTAGCTCCCATGTTTCTGGGTAGTGTTGAGACAGATAGCCTGTTTCTACAAGGTCTACAAAGGTGCTATGTAGAAAAAGGTGATTCACCTGATGGCCAACGTTCCATGTGGGGCTGTTGCGGCCAAACTTCCCAAATAACGACCACTTGTTTTCAAACAGGGATCTGGGGCACTAATACGACTTCAGGGCTGACCCCGAGCAAGAGTGGGTGGTGGACGAAATTGTCAACCATAAGTAGGAGGGCAAGGCCCTCTGCCTACATGTCCGATGGGACGTGGGTGACATGTCATGGGAGTCACTGGCAACGTGCAACAAACTAGAGGCACTGGACTGCTACCTCGAGTTGTGGGGCGTTTCACACCCCGGCGATCTCCCTTTGTAAAAATCAGGAAATGGGGCAAGGGATAAAGGGGTCACGTGGCCGACATGGAGCAGCGCCGAACCACCACATGTCGGAGCAACACGCCAGCGAGGCCCCCTGAGGACACGCCCTCACCCAAAGCCCCAAGCCCAGAACGTCGCCCCGTGCGTCATGCAGGGGAGTGTCCACTCTGCCCCACAGCCCCGCCCCGCCCACATCGGACAGGTTGCCCATGGATCATGACACGCCCTTAAAGGACATGTCACATTTACCAACACTAAGCAGTCAAAGCGACGACAGGTGGGAAGCACACCCGACCCTCCCTTGGCCCAGGCATGAGGGGCGTTGCGGGACTTGTGACAACTACGTGTGTCACGTATGTAGTGCAAATGAGGAGGGATGCCTGTTGCTGACAAAGGCAATGGAAGCTATACAAGAGAGGCACGCCCAGCGCGCCAAGAGGGATATAGCCGTGCTCAGAGCAGGCTTAGATGAAGTCATCAGGAAAAAGCAGGTTTTTCATTCATGTAACATCCTTGGTTTACCTAAGTTTAATGGATTTCACCCTGTTTAAGAGAGTTTATGGAATTTAATTGAATTAACATGTTTAGCCGTCTTGCCATTTAATAAATTTAGTAAACGGTCTTAAATCCACATAAATTGATGTTAATCCATGTGAATAAAGCCCATATAGGAGTAAATTTAGGTGTATGAAAGGGGGGAGTTGTAAATTCCTGAAACACCTTAATTGACGTAAATTTATTTGGATACATGTGGATGATATTTTTCCATTTTTCCTGAGAAAAGTCGGTTCACAAAGGACTGGGACATCTTGTGGTACAAAGGAATGCTAGGGGACATGTGCCGATGGCGTCAACAGCACAACAACGCAGAGGCAGAACACAGGCGGCTAGCTGCCTGTGTGGATGAGCTGCTCTCCGAGCTCGCAGAGGTGTGTCAAACAGGACCTGTACTGGGCCCTCCAATTTTGAATGACGTGGCAGCAACCCCGAGTACCGGGGTTAAACCGAATACTACCCCAGCCCTGGCACCAGTATCTCACCCTCCTACGATGCCAGTGCCCAGGCTCTCCCAGCGCCTAGTAGGGCACCCGCCATGTCATCAGCACCACCTGAGCTGGGACCATTGCGTCTCGCATCCCAGATCCAAGATTCCCCAGAGGACAAGGCACTAGCACGCCGACTCTACCAGGCCCAGTTTGAGTACAACAATGAAGACCAGGATGAGTGGCCCCACGTCAAGGTTGACGACGACATGGATGTTGAGGAGGATCGCCCAACAAAAGAAGGCAAGGGGGAGGGGCAGAAACCAGCGGAAAAGCTGGCATCGTACACACAGGTCGTGCACCAGCCCCTGAACCACACATCGGGGGGGCCAGTGGTGGGCCAAAAGCAAAAGAACCTGCCATCCCCCGATACGATGCGCCCGGACCCTGCCCTGACGAACCGCTCTGACCCACAGGGCAGACACAGGGGCCCGATCCTGTGGCCCCCCCATGCCCGACTGAGTCGGGCAAATGGACTGATTCAAGGGGCTCATTGGCTTCTCAACATGGACTCACCAGGACGCCAGCAGTGGGAGTCGCAGTCGGACCAGGCAATCGCGAGCACATTTGCAGCGGCCAGGAAGATGGAGACCGGGGATATCACCCGGACTCCATTGGAACTGCTACAGGTCCAGTTCCCATCGTAGAAGCATGCACAGTCCAGGCTGTAGGCAGAGGTGGCAAGTTTTGCCATGGACCGGGCTGCTGAGAGGTCAACACACCTGACCGTACCAGCTGCATCCCTTTCCCCGGCAGTCATGCGGGGCTTGAACGAGGCGTTTAGCATGTCCGATTACATGGCACAACAGTTTTTCTGTGAACTACAGACAATGCACCTGTCAAACGACGGGTTCGGCCAGTACTACTCACGTGTCGAACAGATTGTGTGCAGCATATTTGCCTGCCAAGGATGGTATGCACAGTTGGTCGCAGGCCTATAGGGGAACTCCCCCACGAATGAGGACGACAATGATCCAATTCGGACACGGCTTCATGCTGCGACCAGGTTCCCAGCCAGGAGGTTCGCAGAAGTGTCAGACGTTATGAAGACCAATGTGGCCTGATGGCTATGGGAGACGTTGCACGTCCCTCAATGGGCCACTTGTTCAATTCTCAAGCCTTTCTCAAGGCACTTGGCCCAACACAACATCCCCATGAACATGTGGCATCAGATGATCGAGGTGGAGCGCACCAACCCCAATGGTCCCCAGTTCCTGTGGGGCGTTACGGAAGCACAAGCTGTACAGGCATTCCGCCGTTGGGCGACAATTAACTTCGCTGTGCAGAATGTTGTGCTGTTCTCGTTGGGACCAATTGTCTTGTGGCAGCAGCCACAGGAGGCGGCGATGGGCACAGTGGAGGAGGTTGACGTGAACGTAGAATGGTTTCCGCACGTACATCATGCAGCGTTTGTCGAGGACTATGTGAATCAGCTTGGGCAAGCTGAGCAGAACTAGCCTCAACGCCTTGCGGGAGCCGGACAGTGAGGATGCGCTGTGTGGCGTCCTGAAGGGGGGGTGTAAGAGGCCTTAGCTAACCACCACCACAGCGATTAGTGTGTTGTTTCTTCATCTTGTTTTCAACCACATTGTATCTCTCTCATACCTTGTGACATTCTTGTTCCTCAATATATACATTGTAAACGTTTTCTACTGCCCAGCATGTAAGCCACGAACTGAGACCGCCACTTTGGTCTTACACCAGCTATAGCAAGCTCTTGGATTGGAGGATGTATCACACTGGCAAGCAGTTCCACAAAATACAACAGAAACACTGCCATCAAGAACCTCCTTGGTAACCCTGGTGGGCTAGATGCAACGTCCTTGCCAACACTCTTAGACATCGCATTAGGGAGCCATATGTTTGACCAGGCGTCAACAAGCCAGGTGAGCTGCCTGTGTAACCAACTATCATCAGCTTCTGACATTCACCTCAGAATGGCAACATAGACAACCTTGCAGGGGCTGACAACGTGCATATGACATCCAGTTTGTTGATTTTACTCTAATTCTTGGTGTTCATTAACTCAAAACACTTTCCCTAGCACCTGCTCCAAATTGCAAGGTGCGTGCATGAAAATCTGAGGGCTCCATACAACCTCCCGCAAAGCATCAGCAGTCCAGTGAGATGCTCAATGAGTCCTACAATACAGGCGTTGTATCCACACCTGTTTCAGCTGGACTTGGCAATGCAGTTGCGTTGTCCACTGACCAGCCAGTGGGAACTCCTATTCAGCCTCCTGTTCCTACAGGCGTCATTGTACCTGGCCCCTCCGCTGGACCTGGCGAAGCAGGGCAGGCAGAGGCTCCTGGGCCAGCAGGCGGAACTGGTGAAACACTGGTATCTTCCCCTACGACCTCGTCTATTATTACCTCGACAATGACAAACTCCACGCCATTGGCTTGTTTGATGGGATAGCCGACCCCAGAAAGTTATGCAGTAGAGGTTGCACGCACACTGGCGGCAATCCCCAGACAGATGATGTCTCTCCAGGCTTGCTTGTCTCCATCTTCCAATCTGGCTACCCTTGCAACCCACAGTGCTGAGACAAATACAGGCCTAGACTCCGGGGCCCAGTCGTGCACATGTCCTAGTAGGGTACAGGAGTTACTGAGCGGACACCATTGCGGCGGGATCCCCATGGAAAGTTTGAAATCTGGGCAATCAGCACGCCAGCGCGGTGTAGTGGTGCCAAGTGGGCCTTCGGCTACAGCCTATCCAGCCAATGATGACTCCTACTTCAAGCAATTACGTGAAGGATTTAAATCCACCTTTGGGTCATCTACGTGTAACACCTCCCCCGCGTTGACTAATCCGTCCCCACCCATAAATATCTCAGGTCCTCCTGCTGCACCTCCCAGTACGTTCTCTGATTGATTTCTGATCTTAAATAAACATTGCAATCACTCAGGTGACAATACAAATGCGGTAGCTCCAGCAGAATCTCGGGATGAACCCATCCCAAGACAAACTAGGCATGCAACCTCAGGATTGCGCGACTGTTCAACCTTGGGATCAAGTGCACACTGCTGAGGCACCAACGTCTTAATGCGACCTTGAGGTCAATCTGTCGCTGCTCAGCCCTCTAGTAATACTTGGTATGATTGAATACAATATATCTTCGTATAGAACTATACTGCATCAACTCTGTATGCGTTCAAAGACCTTACATCATCTCCCCAAATAATATCTTGGTTGTGGTGCAGTTCTCAGCTGTGTAAGAGAAGTTTGTTGGCTGATTGATGGTTGGAAGATCCAGCCAATACTTTGCTGTGTAGCGTTTATTTGGTGCCTGCCAACGTCTGTTTATGCTTCATTGAGGTTGCAAAGGATGAAGGGATGGTCTACACAGCAGTGGTGCACAGTTGATACTGCCCTTCAGCAGTATTTAAGTAGTGTGTTGGACCTACTCATACTACCATTGGCACCTACTCTCAGAAACTGGCTTTTGACTAGATTTATCTGTTGTCTACAGTGGTAGTCTGTGTGATGCAAAATAGTTCACTCTTTGATTCATCCATGGTAGCTTGTCCTTGGGGATGTATATGCTGTCCTGCAACAAGTTATCATTCAAACCAAACATCAAGAAATGATATCATACATCAACTGAGACTTCAGCATATGAAAGAGCATGGATCCAAGAATAAATATGTTGAACCTGCAACCCTGTGATGGATAAATACAACAAGATTTGCATGTGTAAAGAAATCTCAAGATTTGTTTGAACATGTCAGGAATTCATACAGACACATTTGAGTCAATAACTTTACCAGTAACCTTAACCACCCAATCTTTATAGCGTTTTGCTAAGGCCTGGTAACAAACTCCAACATCTCTCCACTTCAGGAGCTTCTTAGCTGCTACTTGTGCCCTGCATGCCTGAACTGCCACTCGTGGGTCCCTGGGCCAGGGAAGGAATGTCTCTTGCTTGGGAGTGATCCCAACCAGGAGAATGAGACAGGCAAGGCTATCATCAGAGAATGGAAATGGGATGGAGGTAGAAGTCCAGGTTGGGATGTCTTGGCCACTTTTAGGGTAAAGTAACTGGTGGGCATATAATGCCATGCGATGGAGGATGGCAACAGCCCTGGGGTGGGAGGTATTGGTGATACCTTCACCATGATGTTGCTCTAATCGCCAGCCATGAAGAGTACGGTTCATTGTATGTGAGGAGTAGAAATGCCCCCCAGTGGCTAATGTTGGGCCCAAGGTGAGAACCATATGTGGGGTGTATGGGGGCATAATCCTACAAGATGTGTTAGAAAAAGTACATGTGGTATGTTGGGATACTCACAATGTTGAGCCTTCAGGGAGATAGATTGCCTTCCACCAGTATTTCTTTGAGAGTTCTTCAAAATCACAAGTCCTCCCGGCCCAAGAATCAGGGATCCATGGTTTGTTGTTGTCCAATATATCATCCTGTTTGGGCCCAACAGCAACTATCCAAATTTTGCCTGCCCCTTTGGCAATATGGATCCAGGTTGCCAAACCACCAGCATCAACATGATCAATAGTGATAGCACCAGCTGATGCACAGAGATACCAAGCTCCCACATCATTGGGCCAAGTGTTTTCAGCAAAGTTATCATCTTGGGTAAAGTTGAATGCCTCTGCTCCCATATCAAGTTGCCTACCAACATAATAGTTAGCATTAGTAAAGAGACATGTATAAAAGAACTTACGCCACCAATGGAGGCACAGTAATTGAGTTCATATGAGCAGGAAAATCAAGAATGTTGCAAATACGCCCATGCTTGGTGTCATTGATGTGGGACAAAATCTCTTCCAGAGTACCAATGCGTGAAACATTTTGCTGTTCGTCAATAAGATTGGAGCGATGGGACATGTCTGGGGGCCAATTAGCACCAAACATATACTAGAATTTATAGCTCACCATGAACCTCCAGTCTTTGCATAGGATTCCAATAACCATCTGCAATAATATCCCCATTGTCATCCTCCCAGCGAGTACGTTGCCGTGGTGTAACTGCAGGCTTGATAACAATCATCCCCTGCTGGTACAGAGACTGTGCTTCTGCTTTGTCCATTTTGAGGGAGTCTTCAGCAGAAATATAGGTCACACCCAGTACATTCCCTTCAGGAGTAGTCTCATTCGCATTACTCCACACTTTTTTGAACACATCCCAGTCTTGGGCCTGTTAACAGGGTGCTCAGTGTAACATATACAACTCATATATCAGACTCACCTGCTGTTTAACAAATGGAACCTTGATCTGAGCACTTGTGTCTGAAGTATAGCTTGGAATTGTAACAAGAACAGATTTCTGTGCAAGATCAGTATCTTGCTTGTTTTGGTATGTGAATCTCATACATACCTTCTGCTTAGCCTGAAGCTTTGGCCCAAGTCTAGGCATCTGAGATTTATAGGCACCAAACTGTCCCAGCTCCTTCAGCAATTCTGAGTTCAGGTTGTCATCATCAGTGTTGAGCAGTTGCGGTTCCATGGGGATTGCTGGTGTCTTGGACTCATGCTTCTTTGTGTTCTTCCGTTTTCTTCCTGATGTAGAAGTGTAGCTGGTAGAGCTTGGGATGTCCTGCTGTGGTTTCCTTGGTCGTAAAACTCTCGCTGAACCCTATAAGTGTTGGAACAAACCTAGTGAACATTACTCACATTGCCCAGAGACAGTGTCTATGTCGTTGTCATTCCCCAGTATGTTGACATCTGAATCTGCTTAGATTAGTGCTGCTCAATTGCTCATGTGAAGATATTCTTACCATTGGATCCACCAGGGGGGGCACTGGTTCTAGTTGCAACACCTTGAGATGTTTCATTGTCTTGAGCTGTATCGTTGTCTTGAGCTTTATCATTGTTGTTAGACACAATTAATAATGTGAACAACACTTAATGTTCACCTTGATCAGAGACAGGAATCTGAACATTGTTCTCTTGGCATATCCGTTTTGCTGGAGGTGAATCATTGCAATCTGCTTGTTCTATCAAACTGATCAGCATAATGCAGCCAAGTTGGTATCTAGTTACCCACCAGGATTCTCATTCTCAAGTGCACGTTTCTTCCCAGCAGAACTAGCAGTGCCATCCTCTGCAGCCTGAGAGTAATCAATATATATATCCATCTCATCTAGACCCCTGTTAGTAATTCAAAGCAAATCCAACTTGGACCCCATACCGTCTATATGGTCTGTGTAACCTGAGTTAAGTAGCCTGAAAGTCACATGCAGAGAACACATACCAGGCTGTGTCTGATTGACTGGAATAATTGTGGTGGTGGGATCTGAACCACCAGCTGATACACCAGAATTGCCCTCCTGATCAGCAGAGCCAGTTATAATACTCTCACTTGCATTGCTGGGTGCTGCAATGTCAGGTGGCAGGGGATCTCCAACTGAGAGGCTGGCAGTCACTGTGTCAGAGGAGCTAGTAGATTGTGTGTGAGCTAGATGGTGTTTTAGCACAGCAACAAAGTGATTGTATTTGATCTGATAGGCTCACATAGAAGTTCCTGCAAGGTTGCCCAATCTCTTGATTTGTATCTCGTTGAGAATCCCCTCCATTTTGAGAAATCAATCTGGGGTGACTGGGTACCTCGTTTCAGCTGATTACAGAGATCCAAGATTGAGAACCAGAGTAACTGTTCCATCTCATCATGTTGAGGAATACAATGATTGAATGCCCGAGTACTCAGCATAAACTATGGAAAACAATTGAATGGTATTTCATTGACTGTATAACATTGATCTCACCTGAGTATTTTGTGCAGCCCTGATGCTCTTTCGTCCCAGTGACTGCCCCAGTTTATGTGCCATGAAAGGAGTAGCAATAGAGGTTGCTAAAATGAATCCAAAGAATTCCCTATTTCTCTGCTTTGCATGAGCACTTTGCTCAGGGGAATTCCCCTAGATTTAAATCTATTAGTAAATCCTCATTCAGCAGAGATCTCAACACTCACAAGATACATATACATCCCCTGAGCTATAGCACACAAGTCAGAGATGGACCTGTGTGCACTAGCTAGTTTATCATGGGTATCCTGAATCATCCCCAAGGCTTTCACCATTTGCTGATCATCACGGCCAGATGTCAAAGACAATTGGGTGGTTGAGGCTTGGTTGTTTGCCAGTACAGTTTGGGGATTCTATGGTGCTGTGTCAGTAATTGTGTATTTATTCAATCTTAACTCACTTCTTGAACAAATGTATCAATATCAAATCCTGCTGAGCTCTTCAGCCATATATCCCTTGCCACAAGATAAGCATTCACAGGAGTGTCTTTAGTACTGAGTAGTCCTGGTTCCCGGTGAACAGGTGGAGCAAGCAGGCTAGGTATGAGCAACCAGACTATTGTATCCAATGCTGTCACAATAGCAACAGTAGCATTGATGTGTGCATGCCCTTTGATAGCCCCATTCTTGTCCTTTGGTGCTCTCTGGGTTTGAGAGGTTATAAACCCATAAACTTCTGGGTGGTTCCCCACAGTACAGAGGAGAGTTTGAGCTTTTCCAGCAAGCTCCTGTAGCAGACTTTTATTCACATCAAAGTGAATAGGATGGCTCATATCCAGGCAACTCTTCTGCTGTTGTACAAGGTGAGAGGAAACCAAAGCTGGAAGTTTAGTTGAGGGATGAGCCACAAGATGAGATAGGATTATTGATTTGCAGCGGAGTTTCTGCAGTTTTGGAGCTTGGTACCAGGGAAAACTAGTGCCATGAGAGCTTGTTGCCATGATTTCAAAACTATTCCTTCTCAGGGAAGCAAGATTCAGAGTTATGCTAGAGGATGAGAGGAGAATTCAAAGTAAGCAGACACATGTCACAAGCATGGTAAGGGACCAATATGGCGGGTATGTCGGACCCTTAGCAGGGTCTGTGGCTATGCTCCCTCAGTCGTAGGGATGTACCACCATTTTTATTGTGGAATCCTACACCCACACCTGCTTCCAAACACTGGGATGTGAGAATCTGCAGGCTCCTGCTCCGTTCCCGCAGTTGTGCGGGAATGCGAGGGTACGTGAAAGATGATGCCGGATGTAGGAATATGAGATACCCCATATTCCACCACATTTGCATGTTCAAGAGCTCATTAAATGCGCGTAAATGAGCAGTTTTGAATGGTAGTAATGTTTTCTCTATCTTAAATTGTTTACACCTCGGAAAATGATAAATAAGGTGAGTGGATATTGGTTTACTGCACCTGGGCTCCTCCTGGGCCGAAATCCACAAGCGTTCAAGAACAGCCAGTGTTATCATATTATTCTCCATTTATGTGTCAAATTGCAGCCCAATCCAATCATGGGAACCTAATTAATCTGCAGGTTAGTCTCAATATAAGGCCCTGGGGTTGTTTCTTTGACCACTCACCATCCTAGTTCTTGTGTAGCTCTCCAATGGGTATCCCATGTCACATTTAGTAGTCAACAATGTATCATACTTGTATCCTCATATTACATGTTTGCATTGAAGAGATGTTGACTGAATTTCAACATGAGCTTCATCTCTAGCAATGACAGTCTCGGGGGTAGGCAGCAGGATTTTCCCACAAATGTCAAAGGAATGGCACACATAAGTATGCTCAGGATCAAATTCGGAACAAGATGTACCCAATACAATAATTTGTTCTCACCCCAAAAGCGTACAAATACTTTCCTTAAATAATGTAAAGTAGCACGCTGGCCCCCCCTGGACGGATATCCACTTGCGTTAAAGTGTATATAGTGTTCTCGTAATATTACTGATTTATGGGCCGAATCCCAGCTCAATTCAATCATGGGAACCTAACCAACCGGCTCGGGTGGATGAGTATATTCCCCCCAGGGGTGGTTTCTCCAACTGTATCCCATCCTGGTGTTTCTGGAGCATCCCACTTATCAGAATATGTCAGGAGATGCTGTTTCTTATGTATCATACCTGAATCTTATCAGTAGAGACTTGCCTGGGATAGATATGGACTTGATGCTAGCACTGGATCCATACAAGGGAGACACAGTCCCGGGAATAGGAGCCATGCATATTCAGAACATTGAAGATGAATAATTTACCTGACCATATGCAGAATTTAATTCTGAACAAAATGCACTCATTGGAATTCTTTCAATTGCCCTATACGAGGCTCCAGAGCGCATTTTGGACTGATTTCCTCCTTTCCTGGTATTCACTGCACCAGTTCACCCCTTTCCAGTGGTCAGAAATGAATGAAACTTGGTATATAGGATCTTCGAATGTATATCTATTAATTTCATACAAGGGAGCTGTACATTTCCCGGCTTTCTCACTTAGTGCGTGTAGCGTTGTTTCATGGGTAATTTCCCACCAGCAGTAAAGGGCGTCGCTCGGGGCAGGAAGAATTTGTGATACCATGGAAATTATATGGCTGGAATCGCCTGAATTTGCTCTATTTAATGGTATAGTTATCATTGATTTGTGGTGGGCTTTGTGGTCACTCAAATTCATCTCTGGGGACATACTAGCCACATCTCTGTCAACTCACGAAATTACGAGTGTTTTAGCCCCGCTAAACATACGGAAAAATCGGGATAAATGATTGGAAGCCTTGTCGCATATCCTGCAAAAATCTGGCATCAAAAGTGTGGGTTTCTGCCAGATTCCGGGCGGGATTCCGGGTGGGATCCCACACCCAAATTCGAAGTCCTACACTGGCACCGGCTCCGGCAAGCGCGGGATCCACTGAATAAAAAACCAGCGGACCATGGGATTCTGGCACACCAGAAGCCTGCACGACATGCCTATGACAATGTAACTCTGGATGCTGCCGCCACCATTCCACCACTCTCTCCTGTCACCAAACCCCAAGTGTTTGATAATGAGTCACTTCAGTAGAGTGGCTCAGCCCTACGCGTAGCACAACGCACCAGCTACGCGTAGGCTCACCGTAGGTCTACGCATCGATTTTTGCAGCTGCATCTCATCATTTGGCCGTAGACCTACGCGTCAAATGTGAGCCCGGTTTAGGTCCTACCAAACCACCCACTGCTTCCTCAGTGGTTACCCCTGTACCTTTGCTAGTCAATTGGGGTACCTTTGAATCGCTTAGATATACATTTGCAGGTGTTCTGAACCTGTTTTACGGACTACGCGTAGTATTAGAGGTAGGATTCTAGGCCTCCTTTTGCCGATTCCAGATGTTCCTATCATCGGATTGAGCTGATTTTTGGAAGATAGGTAGCTTGAATATAATTCTGCACTTGGAAATACTCACGCTGCTATCAGGATCTCTGTATCCGACCTGCGCGTCGATTTACACTTTTTATGCTTAATAAACTCAATGATTGTACACGCTGTGAATTAGTTACCGCAAATTTAAAGATATCATTAGAATGCGCTGAATTATGCGGTTTTTATGATCCATTCTACAAGTGATTGTGGTGGGATTTGTGGTTCATGGTTTTCCACCATTTCAGCACTTTATATGACTGTTGGTCTACGCGTTGATGGCCTACCTGTTCTTTATGACCTGCAATGGATCTCACTCAATGAATGCCTGGGATTGCTTTAGATATTTGATTCCTGATGCATTTGTGGGCTACATGCAGCTCAGACAAGGTTCTACCAATACTTACATTGATGGTTTGAGAGTTTCCTGTCATCCAATTTGTCTCATTTCAGGTACACAGATAGCCCAAATCTATTCCAGCTTTGCTAAACACCCATATAAAGCACAGGGTGTCTGCATCTTGCCTGCGCATACATTCATGTTTTCCCTGAGGAATGAAGTTGACATTTGTATGTGCTCCTGATTTTGCTTTTGGATACACAAGAATACTGTGGACATGCCCTGATTTATGCGCTTTTAATAAGCTCTTACAGGTTCACTTGTGATGGGTTTTGGGGTTCATGATATTTGGAGCTCAACGGTCATCCTGCTACGCGTAGACAAAGTCTACGCATAGTCATCCGTATACCAAGATACTTGTATATAAACCTTCAAATGTACTGCCAAACCTTTTCTTCCCTATGTCTGACGTATATTGACACTCAATAGTCAGTAGCTATGTATTCTGGGGGCAGAAGATGCCATGGTGCACATCTCAGTCAATTCCAAAACCCATTGTATATGCACATGGAATAGCTCATAAAATGCGCATAAATCACAGCTACCCACTTGGGTTTTTGCGCCCACTGAAATTCCATGTTTACGCATTGAAAAGGCAGTATCATAGTGTAAGGAAAACATGCATGCATTCAGCCTTCTGTTGTCACTACTATGGCATTATATTGGATAGGCTGAAGTAGCAAATACATTACACACACTGCATAGACAATGATACAAAAGTTTCCAGTCTTTCTAATTTGTAGAACTGATGGTATCATACATCTGATCCCAACCCCTATCCCCCCCCCCAACCATGCACTACTCAAAGAACAGAGATAGATCAGATGACTCTAATGAGCAGATAGTATTACCAACACTGGTAAAACTCAGACCTCCGAGAATCCTACTAATACCTGCCCAAGAAAAGTACATATCATTGGGTGCTCAACAAGAGTGTGTCAAGCCCGTTTGGTTGTCCAAATGAGGTAGCACCTGAGATATTTAAGTGATCAGTAGGACAAGCAAGCGAAATATGGTTTTAAGACATTTGGAACACAATGTACTCATTAGAATTTCCTTAAACCTCCTGGGTAAGTCCACACAGGATGTCTAGTCCGATATTGAGCCTTCTCAAGCACCATTTCCCTTCTTTCACCACCTTGCCATCACCCAATTGCCCTGAAACTTGGAGGATAGTCTCAGAGAGTATGTGCGCATCCATAAATACCAGGGGAGTAGCATTTGGACGGTGAGATTTGTTAGTGCATGTGGCGCTTTTGAGAAATAAATCCCCCTCTGGACATAAATCCTCCTGTTTGCACTGAAGGAGATAAATGCATGAGACTGGAGTACCATATTCTAAATGTTGGAAATATTGTGCATTTAACGAGTGCATATACATGAGATTGTGATGATTTTCGGAACCTTTGCATTGGAGCTACGCATAGACCCTACGCGTAGGACCTGCGCATAGATTGGTGCAATGATCTCAAACCACAAAGCCTACTACAAGTGGACGTGTATTAGCTCATTGAAACCCCATAATCTGCAGCTATCTGAATGTTACTTTGGTCAAGCAAAACTAATGTAAGATGTGAACAAAGCAAGACTCCACTAACTAGGGATTATGTAAATGCTTACGCAGCTCAGATCCAGTGATATTGTACCAATTGTGGGTGCTTCAGTAGATTCCAATGGGTTCAGGCTCACTGTGTGCAAAGTTACAGCCTGATTCACTCATAGGAAGATTCTCCACCAAAAGAAACTGCTATAAGATGGTGCTCTGTGTTACCCATAGAGACTCAAAACAGTACATGCGATGAATATGTGCTATAGAAAGTACTGTTAGCATCTTGAGCGAAGTAATATACACCTTTTCAGTCATTTGGATGGCCCCAATCCTCATAAACAACGTGTAGGTCATCAACGCGTAGACCAACAGTCATATAAAGTGCTGAAATGGTAGAAAACCATGAACCACAAATCCCACCACAATCACTTGTAGAATGGATCATAAAAACCGCATAATTCAGCGCATTCCAATGATATCTTTACATTTGCGGTAACTTATTCACAGCGTGTACAATCATTGAGTTTATTAAGCATAAAAAGTGTAAATCGACGCGCAGGTCGGATACAGAGATCCTGATAGCAGCGTGAGTGTTTCCAAGTGCAGAATTATATTCAAGCTACCTATCTTCCAAAAATCAGCTCAATCCGATGATAGGAACATCTGGAATCGGCAAAAGGAGGCCTAGAATCCTACCTCTAATACTACGCGTAGTCCGTAAAAAAGGTTCAGAACACCTGCAAATGTATATCTAAGCGATTCAAAGGTACCCCAATTGACTAGCAAAGGTACAGGGGTAACCACTGAAGAATCAGTGGGTGGTTTGGTAGGACCTAAACCGGGCTCACATTTGACGCGTAGGTCTACGGCCAAATGATGAGATGCAGCTGCAAAAATCGACGCGTAGAGCTACGGTGAGCCTACACGTAGCTGGTGCGATGTGCTACGCGTAGGGCTGAGCCTACGCGCTGAAACAGTTGTGATAATTTGCAGTTAGACAAACAGCTATACTGTGGAGGGGGATATAGATGGTGGGATGACTAAAGATCCAAAGAAGCAATGCAAAGCGAGTACCAGGTATTGCCGTACTGTGGATAGCGAACCTACCCTGCTTTGTCGCACTACAGGGCCCAACTGCCTGCCTTGCAGGAAGTGTCAAGGACGAGTCCTGTTGCTGATGTGCTTCGTCACAAATCAACAAAAGTAGTTCCTCAGTACTCAATTAGCAATGAGATCCCGCTCATCCTACTAATCGCTCTGGGAATCCCTCAACATCCCTCTGCACCACAACCATCTTCATCCTCTCCCAAGGTTGCGTTCAATTGAAGCTAGCCTGCCTCTCCAATAGCATCAAATCAGCCAGAGCATGCCCTTGAACCGTCACTGCCCTGACATATACCTGCTATGCCACTCTAATCACCTGAGCTGTCACATAGGAATTGGAGATGTTCATTATTACACCTCAGTATTTGCAAGGTATGTGCCCACAGGCAGCACTCCTCAAATTCCATAGCTTCACAAGACATCACTAACAAGGCAATCACAGAGGTTTTAGTGAATAACTGTCAAGACTTGTATTATCTTTACTAGGTTCTTAGACTGGGATAATAAACATTTTGAGTTTCAGATCACCAAGTTTGGTGGAATTGCTGATGCAATGAGCTTTGCACATTTCTAGAATCTATAGTTCTACAGATTATAACCAGGTGTGTTCCCTTGAGTGTGAAATGGCTATCTACCTGCAGTATTGTGGATAACACTGGAATGCGGGATACAACAATGCAAGAGCAGTCATGTGACCAGGCTGCTGGCTTGAGTGCAAGCTGCCTCATGGCCTCCCCTCACCTTTAACCTGACTATCACTTGGCAAAACCTCAACTTCTGAGAGTGAGTGACTTTCTTATTGTGTCCCATCTGGAACATCTGTGGCACAGCAGACCAAGGGCTAGGTGTATTAAGGTATCAGAAAGGATTCTGAGGGATCTTAGGCATTTGTTACAAATCTGGTTTAGAGAAACCCTCCAGGCCCCTTTGTTGTAGGATAATGAAGAGGATATGAGCATAACTGGTTGAACCAAATGGGTGGTTTATTCTAGCCCTTGGGAACTAGTCTACTCAGGGACAAGTATGCTCCTCTCAGATTCTTCAACTTGACCTGGCAATCTGAGCAACCTAATTGAAGAAGTACTCATTGTAGTTCATTAGATCAATCATGGCACCACCCAAGCCTTCAGGAAAGGGTGCACCCAAATCCAGGTCCAAACCCAAATCAAGGAAAGAGATCAGTGCTGCTGCCTCAAGTATATATCTTTGTGGTTCATGTCCTGAGATTGAAGTCTGACAAGTGATCAACAGGTGGTACAAGTGGTGATGGTGATGTAAATTCACAACATGGGGTAATGGATGAGGGTGGTACAGAGGATACCAGCACTGTGAGTAATTGAGTACTGCGTGAAGAGATGATAGTATTGAAGCTGTACTAGTTGGTCGACGCCCAAATTCAGGCATATGCAGAGTTCTATCTCACAACCTTTGCATTTCCTTTGTTGTCATTCACCCCCCTGACACAACGTCTCATTTCCATCCAAACATACTTAGCTGGATGGGCCTATCTGAGCTTTGCTGGACCAAACTCACACGTCAACTGGGTCAAACTTGAAACTTTCATGCCTCGGCCAGCAGATGAGAAACATATCAAAAACCTCGCCAAGTCTATTGCATACCAGAAGCTGGATTTTGCTGAGCCAATCGATATCATTGGCAACATTTCCTTGATTCCTGCCACTGTTTTGGAGTGTATGAAGGTGGATGGCAGGCAACCAGATGCAAGTGTGCCTCCGTTTAGTCTCAATGTTCGGTCACCTCGGGAGATTCAACTGGATTTACTAAACTGGGCTTTGGTTGAAAATGATCAACCACTTGATGATGAACAACTCTATGCTGTTAAACAGGAGCTTGATCAACTCCGCACTGCTGAAACAAGAGAATTCTTCACCATCATGGCAGGCAATCATCGCATGCATGCACAGATTCTCAATTCAAAAGAAGCATATGCCAATCACAAGGAGATAGTTCGCATGCAATTCTCAAACAACAAGAATCCATTGTTGGACCTACTAGCCCGCCAGCAATCACTGATGCAAAATCTGACCTTCCGAGTGAGGGTGTTCTCTGATCACATGCCCCTTGAATTGAAAGCTGAGCTGGCTCGAAATCCAAATGCTGATGATCGCAAACCTGCAGGATTTGGAGAAAATATCTTTGTATTTGGAGTGCAGGCTAGAGAGGCAGTGAAGAAGTTCACTGAAGGTGCTGAGAAAGATGAAGCTATGGACTTGGTTCATCAAGAAATGCTGCCCTATTTTCAATCACAGAAGCCCAAGGGTGGTGCCAATACAATTTCACCATCCCCAAAATTGAGCCAGGCCATTAGAATGGCAAGTCACCCACTTGTGCTGGAATTCATGATGGACTGCTTCCCAGCTACCTCTGTATTCTCCATGCTGCGGAGTAGAGACATTGATACACTGCTGGGGGAGCTAGGTGGGTTGTTTGTGGCTCACCTATGGCTTGATACATCTACACTGATTAAGGTGAGTTTCATTGAATGAATTAGTAGTGATTACTGAATTAAATATATTCAGATCTCTGACTTCAAACTTGATGAGGCTGCATGCCAAGCAGTTGAGGGGTATCTCCACCAGAAGAGTGAACTAGACATTACTGCTCAGGGTGATGCTGAAGCATTGAATATCTGGTCAATCTATTGCAAAGCAGGGGAATTCACTCCACATGGCCTTGCTGCCTACACAGACAAGGTCCATAATCATTTCCAGAACCTATGGAAGGAGCAATACGCATATGGAAACAAGAGTACTGCTAGCTTTGCCCAAGCCAATTGGACCCAGCCTCCAGAGGGGATTCGGAAACGGGCATTGTTTTTCTCGTTTGGGAGGAAAATCAAACATAGTCCAGACATTCTAGTTCACAAACTTGGTTTATCTGCACAGCTCTATGCCTTCCTACCTACAGCCACAGAAGATTCACATAGCAGTCACCACTTTTATCCAGCTGCAGATCTTCCTAACCTTGCAAAGTTCTCAGACATGAGAGCTGCTGCTGAACACTTCAAAGGGGCAGGGGCAACTGTGGTAAGTTAAACTGACCAGATATTTGAGTGCTACTGGATGACATCAACTTTAGCTTGGCTGGGCCATGGACCCATACAACATGATCTGGCTCAGCAGTGCTATGTCAGCAAACTGGTACAATACACTTTCACCTACTCACCTCATTGTGAAGCAATGTTGGAGTGCCAACCCAGAAATACCTGAGTATGGTCTTTGCAAGGTCAGTGCACTCAAAATGCTTATCACCAAGATTCTGACCCCCCGGAAGGCTTTATCTCTTTGTCATGATGCCAACTTGAAGGAGTGTCTTCTACTTGCATCTGAGAGCTTCCAAAATTGGGGTATGAAAGAGTCAAAGTTCAAGAACCTGCAAGATCTGTGTTGTGTCAAGAGACATGGTCTAGCCAATTTCAAGATACTGGAGGATCCCAAATACCTCAATGACAAATACCCCTCCAAGCGAGATTTGAATGCTGCATTCTTGAATGGACGCAAAGCACTGTCGGACTGGTTTGCTAAGAAGACAGGGGGTACCCTTAGCTTGGTCTTAAACAAACACCCAATACTGTCACATGTCACTTGGCAAAGTTTCTTTGGAACATTTCCAGCGGCCAAATGGATCTTTGGAGGCCAGAAGGACAAAGCTGGGCAAACTGGTTATGACAAGGATCCACTAGCAGTCATCAATGCTTGTTGTGGTTGGGGCATTTTTCTTCAGGAGTATGAGAAGCAGGCGATCATACCAATGATGAATTGCCATCCACAGTTGAGGCTCATCTACCTGGTTGCACGGACAGCTGCAGAGTTTGGAAAGACTAAAATCTGGTTTGAAGGTCTCCCTGAATATGAACATCCTCTGGTATGGCCACTGCTGTCTGATTCCACAGGTCCATATACCAATCCAGAAGACAATGGGTCTCCAGCTAGAAATGCATCCCCCACTACAGATCAGCCAAGAGAAATTCTCCCTGAGGATAAACTGCTCAATTGGGACAGCATTATCCAGAGCTGGCCCCAGGATCTTCTGGTACCACATGCAGTCAATTTGAAACAGATCCAACATGCTTATGGTCGTCATCTGGCAGCTATGCAGTTGACTGGGAGTGTTGATGCTAGGATATTGTGCCGTGCTGTTAAAGCATCTAGAGCCTCCATTCCTGAGACTTTGGTAGCCTTGACAGCACAGAGGCAGCGATTCTGGCAACAGTTAATTACCTTGGCAAATTCTTTGACAAGCACTGGCATATTTGGTGTTCATCACATTCGACAGATGCTTGCACCAATGACATATATGGCAAAGGTTAGTCAAATTGTATCAATGAGATTAGGAATTAATGTGAGGTTTGCATGTGCAGAAATTGCACACCTTGGACATTGCCAAAATCTTCATCCATAAGGCAGAGATGACCACTCAAGAGGGTGTTCATGAAGCCATGTATCTCACAACCACAGAAGGACTCTGGGGAGCAGAGCTATTTGTTTTCAGTCCTACAAAGCAAACTCTCTTCCTGGATCTTACATGTACGTTGCCACTAGCAGTCCGGCATGAAGGTATGAGCTCTGGTGACATCAAATAGAGTCTCTGACTAACCATCAACCTTAGTTGGCACAGGTGCAATTATTCCTGTGCACAATGTTCCCAATCTTGACTCAGGTGAGATTCAGTGATACAAAAAGAGACACAGTTAATGAGTGTTGCTCAATTAGAGGATCATACCCTCCTGCCATACTTCAACTCAGTTGTGGGTATGGGAGAGTCAGAGCAGGGAAGCATATATAATGGTGCCATTCAGGCTCAACTGCATTCGATGCAGCAAAGTTTGCCTGAGACTCATTGGCTTTCCTTCAATGGCATGGCCAACCCCCCTGCTCATCCACAAGAATCCACTGGCAGTTCTGTGGAGTTGCTTGGCAAAAAAGACCTCCTTGAGGCGCTTGTTAAAAGATCTGGCTGGTCCCCACAGGTTTCAACAAGTACATCTGCTCAGACCTTGCAGAGTGTTCAATCTGCATACTCCACAGGGAAGTTTCTGGTGGAAGGCGTTGATATAGAAGAGGTGCAAGAGTGGAGTGAATGGTGGTTTGACCTGGAGGATGCACAGATCGACTTGGCAAAGATTTGGGAGGCTAGGACAGACCAAGACATACAATGTCTTAAGACATTTGTGCAGTCACAGAGGGAGGTGTTCTCCCAGAAGCAAATTGGCATAGCATCCCCGGACGCCCAGTTGGTCAATCTGCCTGATGCTCAAGTGTCTCCCCTTCCCTCATCTACCCCACCACTGTCACATCCTGGTAGAGCCAAGGGGAAATCAAGGCGTGTTGAAACACCTGTGCCTGAGCCAGCAAGACACTTAGGCACCTCAAGGGTCCCTGAACAGCCTAATCAGAATCCTCAGCCACTCACCACCTCACTGGGTCAAAGAGACACTGATGTCAGTGGGCAGAGTCAGACCACTCATCCAACGCACCAACCTGGTGCTGTAGCCCAACCTAGGAGACCAGACACACAATCATCTATTCTTGCAAGTTCTATTCAGCAAGTAGATTCACCAGGCTCATCCACAAGTCTCCATGATGTATTTTTGGGTGGTACCAGGCCACCCCCACGGACTGTTGGATATGATAGTGATGATGATCGCCCAAGGGCAAACATTGAGGCACAAAGGGGTATGCAGAATAAAGGCTCATCTGGGAATGCAACAGCAGTAGGGAGCTCAACAACACAGCTTGCAGGCAAGAGGAAACATCATGAAATCAGCTCTCCTGAAGCAAAACAGAAAGCAACCAGAGGCAGAGGGAGGAGGAGATAGCTGTCACATACCTTAGAAGCAGATTGTATTTCCTGGTCTCTCTGTTTTGAAGAAAGGTTTTAATTATAGTAGCATAGCAGCAGTGGAGCAGCTGTTTGTCAGTGTATGTACCAGTGTAATTAATGTGGTTGCTTAGGCATCAAACCTTGACAGTATACAGAGATGGGACACATGGTTTGAACAGAAGGAGAATTAGTCCTTGTATGTAATGGAAGCATGCTTGAGTCACTGGGCCCTTCAAATCCTATAGCAATGCTGGCATCATACATAGTAAAGCAGGGTTATTGTATGGAGAAACAAGGCAAAGGAACACATACATCAAAAAATGCATTTGTGTATCTAATCTTTGGGTTCATGTCTCACAGCAACATGACCATCCTCCTTACACCAACCTCCTCAGGGAATGCTACTTTAGCAAAAACATGACATTGTCAGCGACGACCACTAGGGGAGACTAAAAGGCAACTACTTAAAGCAGCACCAAGCCAAATACACTCAAGGTGCAAAGGCAGATGGGTTTGGGGTTTGGATAAGTGAGTGCAGAGCACGGTAGAATGGATATAAGCCTCTTTAAGTACATGGCACTTGTCAATATGACTGGGCAAGTGAAGGTGTGAGGGCAACAGG
>JANWGL010000300.1:0-20123 GCA_025200755.1 Ceratobasidium sp. C01
TTCGGGTGATGCACAGGTGATTGACGTGGATGAAGCAGCGACATTTAAAGGGCTTTGTGGCGGGCCAGGTGTAATGACTGTGATTCTTTGTTGGTCGTAAGGGGTCCTGCTTGATGGCCGCCCACCCGAGTCTAGTCCAAAATGGACGCGGCATCACTCACCCCGCAGACCGTTATCCTGGAACAACAGCCCGTTACTAACCAATTCTAGGAACGGCCTTGACGCGATATGAAATCACGATCTGGGTGCGACATAATTTAACCTGAGGTCATTCTGCCGCGGAAAGATGCCGCCAAAAAGAGAGCCGAAGTAAGTGAATAAGAAACTGGAAACACCATGAGCCATGCTCTAATAAGGCAACCGCCTTAGAACCAATTACGCGATAGAGGACACACAACTAACCGGTGCTTCATGCACCGAGAAAGAAGATCCGGTTGTTCGCCAAATAATGTTGCGCGTCTCAATGAGCCTCGATCGTTGTTGAATCACCCCGATCAAGTAGTCGATCCACGCCGATTGGATTCGAACTACTTTGGGTTTGATCCGATTTGGCATGTGTCGAAACATCATCCAGGCACGGTGGGGATAAGCTCGAGTAGCGAGATCGCCATGTGCAATCGCGCGATGAACGTGATGAGTATGCTATAATGCCGTTAGGCAATCTGAACTTATCACTCAATGTCAACAAAAGTTTTAGTCAATCCATTGCACGAATACACGAACATGATTTTTCTTGGGGAATGTCTGCATTCTAGCGATTCTCGTTCGCGGAGGTGGTAGTGCCTAGGCCTTTGTTCCAAAGGGCTTCTAAGAGCTACTCAGTTGTACGATTGTAATCCTGCGGCAGGTGTGCCTGCCTATATGCGAGATGAAAAAATTTCAGGTCAGTGGTGAGATTGGGTCACAGTCTCACCTTGAGGTCAGTTTCAGTATCAATCATGCGCATATAGCCGAACTTACAAGTAATTACTCAAGGCTGAAGGTTCTATGACGATTCTCACCGCGCTAACTCAACTTGCGACCGCTAGGGTAAATGTTGCAATTACCGAGCTTGGTTACCCGCATCCTTGTTCCACACAAATCAGATAGCCGCATACAAACAGTAGTATTATATTTTCGTACCATATACGACGTGATATTTAACAATGACAGGCAGCTCGGTGTGTTCCAGCTCTTGGATAGCGGACGTGAGTATCTCGTCCGCTTCTTTGGGAGTAAGCCCGTGTTCTACCATCAAAGGCCCGAGTTGCATCCAAGCGAGAGCCCATGTGCGAGAAACCAGACCGCCAACCTCCTGTACCTTCGGGTCGGGGTGCCATGTTCCCGTTGGTATTAGTACGATTTCTTTATGAATATCCTGGAAGCCGCGAGAGGCTAACTTTATCCGTGAGGCCGGAATTCTAATCAAAATGGGGCGGGTGAGAGCCGGACAGAATTGAGATATATATCTAGACGTGCCCGTATTTCTCCGCCGTGTCTGCCCAGAATCGAGAATTCGGCTGCAGCCATTGATCGAAATGAAGCGGAGCACTCAGATCGATGCCCTGTTTTGTAGATGCCGCGCGCAATATGTCGACCGCTCGGAGGTTATTGGGACAGGTACGATAGGCCGGAGTGTTGTACGGAGGGTTATCGACTTCGTACATGTGATTCTCGACCTCACAGATAGTAATTAGTCCTCCGGGCTTCAAGACTCGATATAAGTCGAAAATCAGCCGGTCGTATTCTCTAACCTATAATATGACGTCAGAACCTTCGCCGCGATGGTGCAAATCGATAAGCTTACTGCAAGATGAACATGTCGACAAGATACATAGTCAAACGACTCATCTGGCTCGGCAACTCCAGCGTATAGGTCATACACCTCAAATGCGATGTTGGCCCTCGGCACATGAGCAGTTACAGGTGCGACATCGACACTGGTGATGTCGCAATGGGGAAATTCCGCTGCCATTTCCTGTGCCCTAATATGGATTTAATAATAGCCAAAATCAGGACAGGGATCTTCGGAATGAAGGAATCCCACGCACCAATCACCAGCGCATGTTCGTATATCGAGAATACGAGGCCGAGACCCATCGGCACGTGGCTTCAGCACCTCCTTCACCGGTCCAATATAGTTGCCATGCATCAGGGCTTTCAGGAAGACATGTTGCATCTGATGCCGCCGAGTCTCGATGTCGTCAATGGGGTAGGTCAAAGGCAAATTTTCATCAACGGGGAATATACGACCGTGCGCTTCACGAAAATAGTCTAGGTGAAATGGAAGATTAGTGTGCGGGAGGGAAGAGAACCTTGAAGAACGCTGACCATTAATCTCATCAGATGTGATGGTGCTTGTTGTCCGAGTTGTGGTGGAACTTGAGATAGTCTCCATATCTGAGTCATCTTGGTCGAATGCGTCATCATAATCTGGGTGGACAACGTAGACAGGTCCTTCTGTTGTCTCGTCGTACTGCGGTATTGCCATAGATGTTCATAAACGAAGAGTTCAGGTATATTCAGAGAAGATAGAGACGAAATATTGACGTGGATGAAGCAGCGACATTTAAAGGGCATTGTGGCAGGACTGATTCTTTGTTGTTCGTAACGGGTCTTGCCTGATGGCTGTCCACCCGAGACTAGTCTAAAATTGATAACTCACTACGCAGACCGTTAGCCTGGAACAACAGCCCGTTACTAACCTTTTCTAGAAATGGCCTTGACGCAATGTAATATCGTAATCTTGGCGTGACATGGCTTAACTTGGGGTCATTATGTGGTGGGAAGACGCCGCTAAGAGAGCCGAAGTAAATGAATAAGAAGTGGGAAACACTATGAGCCACGCTCTTACGAGGTAACCGCCTTAGAATCAACTACGCGACATAGAACACACAGCCAGCCGCCGCCCCATGCACCGAGAAAGAAGATCGGTTCGCCCGCCAAATGTTGCGCGTCTTCAGAGCCTCAATCGTTATTCAATCACCTCGATCAAAGGAATCGAACCGCATCAATAGGATTTGAGCTACCTTCCTTGGGTTTGATGCGATTTGGTATATAGTACTGTACTACGGAATACGACGCCACCAAGAAACAATACAGATGTAATACAATTTTGACTGGAAGCTTACTCATGCTAATTGAGTTTTTGAATGTTTCGGGCCCGCCTCATATCAACACACTGTCAACTAAAGTGCACATTGAGGAGCAAATCGTATTTAATATCCGACACTGCCTTGTTGCATAGCGTACGACTGTATGTCAAAAAAGCATCCAGGCACGAGAAAGGATAAGCAAACACAAGATCGAGCGGGCAGATCGTCATGCGAAGCGCGCGGTGACGCATAGAGTATGCGGAAAATCCGTGTAGGCCATCAGGGTCTACATTCGTTC
Source organism: Ceratobasidium sp. C01 (assembly GCA_025200755.1). Classification (NCBI taxonomy): domain Eukaryota; kingdom Fungi; phylum Basidiomycota; class Agaricomycetes; order Cantharellales; family Ceratobasidiaceae; genus Ceratobasidium; species Ceratobasidium sp. C01. The sequence goes on from JANWGL010000300.1 coordinate 3,373, forward strand.
ATTACGTGCGCTTATAATTCAATGACAACAAAGGACTTGCCGAACCCATTGAGTGGACCTATTCCGCGAAGCAGCACATTGATTTTCTGAAAGTGCGCGAATACACTGGTATTGTTGTTCTTGAGGAGTGTCCGCATTCTAACGTATCTCACCCACAGCAGTGGACAGTGCTCAGCTCTTTGTTTTGAATGACTTTTAGGAGCTACGTAATCATAAGATTGCACTCCTACGGAAGCCGCGACTGCCTATATGCGAGGTGGAAAATTGTTGCCCAGGAAGGACAGAGTCCTTCGATCGCAGCGTTTTCAGAAACTACGTTGTTTTGAGTCCAAGTGTCAGGCAAAATGTGCTATAGGTGCGTCAATAACTACAAATGCGTCGTCCCGTTCGTATAGGGTGTTGCTTGCCCTGGGACCAGCGACTCGGCACTTAATGAACTACTTGAAGGGAGTGGGGCTGTTGGGGACGGGGGAAGGGTAGAAAACAACAGGTGCGCGTATATATTTCAAAAGACAATGGACCGTGATAACGCACTCGACAGGAGAAACACACACATAGACCGCCGATGCTGGCGCCGACAAATGGCCACCTACCTCCTCATCTCATTCCCTTAGCCCACCCGTAAATCACATATTCGCATTATGCATTGCAGTGGCCTGCTCGGTTGGAAAGCCCTTTTGCTTGAAAGGAATAGCAGTTGCAATTGAGTTACAGTATTTATTTCAGAACAGCCAAAAGTCAGGTTACGTGTACTCACCCAGTATACTTCCTCTTGTTCATTGCTTCTAGCTCCTGCCTCTTGCACTTTCAATCCCTCCTGCGCTTTGACCTTGAAATTCGTGTGACCTGTTATGAACTATACTACGATAGGAAAGTCACGTGCTGGTGATTGTTGTTGTTCGTCTCCAGCTTACGCATCTTGTCTTCCTGTAGCTCTTTCAATCTCTCATGCGGTCTTGCTCTCGCAGCTTGTGTAGTTTGTCATAAAAGTATACCAAAAAAAGTAAGTCACGTGCGGATAGAGTCATTCGGTTGGACCCTTCTGCCGAGGGTTATCATTTTGACCATGACTCTACTGTAATTACAGACACTCGGCCATGGCTCGGCGATCGCTCGGGGGAAACAACGGCCAGACGCGTCGCCGAACTCGAAGTCTTATTATATAAAGCTAGTGCACGCGATCACAATCCTCAAGCGAAATGGACCACCATCTCGACGAAGGAGACAGTAATGAGCGATATCGCCGGCACTGGTGAGTAAATCTTTCATATTTCGCGTTGATTTTTCTAATCGAAGTAAAATTCATTGTACGTGCAGGTATCAAGTATGGGCACCAGCGGGGCGTCCACCTCCACCCCCTGCGTCGCTTGCAGATGCGGAGTTGACTCCTCTCGCTAGCGCCTCGTTCTTGTCTGTCCTCACCTATTCTTGGCTCACGCCCCTCATGACCCTCGGATGGCAACGCGCGCTGCAAGCACCGGATCTGTGGCGTGTGGCGGCGGAAGATGAGGCGGCGCCGTTGAGTAAAGCGTTGGATGAGGCATGGGCAAAGCGGGTAGCACGCGCGAAGAACGGGACGGGCAAAAAGAGATTGTTTAGGAGACCGGATACGGAGGCGAGCCTCGCCATGGCGTTGAACGAGGCGCTGGGGAAACGGTTTTGGTTGGCAGGTGAGTCGTAATATTTTATTTTTGGATTTCGCGGGATTGAGGATTTGCAGGCGGCTTCAAGGTTATCGGCGACGTTGGCCAGTTAATGTCGCCACTTTTGACAAAAGTATGTTGGTTTTTTGACTTTTCGTTCTCGAAATTAATTCTCGCCTTGTTTCTAGGCGATCATTCGATTCGCACAAAATAGGTCCGGACCTAACCCCCCACACATCGGACAAGGCATTGGTCTGGCAATTGGGCTTCCCCTCCTCACAATCCTCGCGTCGGTGTGCACCCATCAATTTTTCTGGCGCTCAATGTGCGAGTCATCACTGCCATTCTTTTCTTTTGGCGCTGAATCACATATTGTTCTATTGTTAGGACCACTGGTGTTGCTGCTCGCGCGGCAATAACTGCTTCACTCTACTCTCGTGGCTTACGGTTCCGCCCAGGCCAAAAGCAACATGACCTCGTGAACCATGTGAGCACGGACGTGAGTCGGATCGACTATTGCGCACAATGGTTCCACGCCGTCTGGACTGCTCCTATTCAAGTTGTAAGTGATTTCGCTCCTTGTTTGAAGGATGGCGCAGTTAACCTCACTCATTTTTCGTAGTCTATCTGTTTGATATTATTGTGTCTCCAAGTAAGCCACTCTGTTCGTTCTCTTGCTTCATGCAGCTAATTGAGTGTTTCTTTAGCTCGGTCCCTCAGCTCTCGCCGGATTCTCCCTCTTCGCACTCCTTATCCCAATCCAACAAGGCCTGATGTCGTACCAACTCTCCATGCGCAAAGGATCCATGAAACACACCGACGCACGCGCCTCCCTCCTCCGCGAACTCCTTGGAAGCATGCGTGTAGTCAAACTGTGCGCGTACGAAGCGCAATTCGAAGAACGGCTGGCGAGTGTGAGAGGGAAAGAGCTCGAAGGCGTACGGGGGGTATTGTTTGTTAAGGCTGCCAAGTACGTTCTTTCTTTCTCTTTTGAGTAGTGCGAAGCTGATTAAACGTTGTTCGATTATAGTCAAGCCGTAGCTTTTGCGATCCCAACTATTGCTGCTGTGTTATCGTTTGTAACCTACGCATCGACAAACGACAAAGGCCTCGATCCAGCTGTGATCTTCCCCTCTGTTGGGTTTTTCATGCTCCTTAGGTCCGTAGCGACATACTCTATCCCATTCGAAAAATTATAACCAATTGACTTGTCCTCATACAGACAACCGCTGATGTTCCTCCCACGAGCCTTGTCGAGTCTAGTCGACGCCAGGAACGGTACGTCACCTATTTCATATTCATTTCATCGAGGTTAATTTCTGATCGGCATTTTCCTTGATTTTTGCCTCGTCATGATCTGAATACTGTAATCAGCCATATCTCGACTCGAGCAGGTGTTTTTGACTGAGACGATCGATACGAATATCCTGGTTGAGCCGGAACTGAAACATGCGCTCGAGATTCAAGGCGCGGAGTTTGTTTGGTATGGGCTGCAGGGACAGGGTGGGAAGGGGGGGAAAGGGAAGGGAGGAAAGGGCGGTGGTGGGAAGGGAGAAGGAAGTGGGAAGCAGCAGAAGGGCGGGGAGGAGAAGAAGGCGGATTCGAACGAGGTTGGGAAACCTACGTTTTGTTTGACGGATGTTTCGTTTTCGGTGCCTAGGGGGAGTCTGGTTGCGATTGTTGGACCTGTTGGATGCGGTGAGTCCATACTTTATTTGCTCGTTTCGTTAATCTTAAATTATTATTATAGGTAAATCGAGTCTACTACTTGGTCTGCTGGGCGAGATGCCTCAAACACGCGGTACGGTGCGGTTTGGCGGCCAGACGGCGTACTGCTCGCAAATGGCATGGATCCAAAACGCAACGCTCGTGAGTCGATACAACACAGAGTCCTTTTTTGGGTAAACTGCTGAGCTCATATTTTGTCTCGAAATTAAACAGCGCGAAAATGTTGTATTTGGTCGGCCGTGGGACGAAGACCGTTACTGGGCCTCGATTCGGGATGCGTCGTTGGAGGTGGACTTGGGTTTGCTTCCTGATGGGGATATGACTGAGGTATGTTATACGAATTCTTCGTTTTCATGAAGCTAATAATATATGGATCTTTCTTGGGATAGATTGGAGAAAAGGGGATCAGTGAGTGCGCTTTCGCGTGGTCTTTCTCTATTGTTTTTGTTACTGACACTAAATGCTGGGAAGACTTGTCGGGTGGGCAGAAGCAGTAAGTGCTGTGTTTGACTTGGGAACCACGTATACTGACGGTCTGTTCTAGGCGGGTAAACATTGCTCGAGCGCTTTATGACGACTCTGCCGAAGTCTTCTTGCTAGATGATCCTCTCAGCGCCGGTAAGCAAATTCTGTCGAGCTTATGTTTTTACATTTAATTTACGCTCGCACGTTCTTGACAGTTGACGCGCATGTTGGCCATGCTCTCTTCCATAACGCCATCCTCGGTAACCTCAAGGCTCGTGGGAAGACCGTCATCCTCGTCACCCATGCTCTACACTTCCTGCCGGTTGTGGACAGAGTTTATACTCTCGCGCGTGGGACCGCCAGTGAACTCCCGTTGTCCGACGATTCCCCAAAAGCCGAGCTCAACGACCGGGACGACGAGAACAAGGATCGCGACGCTCTAGAGGTAGTAGGCGACCAGGCCACCCTCGGTGGGGAAGTGGGTCTTCCGAAACACGACCAGGAGAAGAAGGCCGCGTGCGAGATTGGGCGAGTTGCTGAGCAAGGAACGTATGATGAACTGGTTCGTGCGGGAGGGGCGTTCGCAACACTGGTTGAAGAGTTTGGAGGTGGAGAAGGGAAGAAGAAGGGCGAGAAGGAGGGCGAGGAAACGGACTCGGACTCAGATTCGGATTTGAAGCCGGGAGCGGGTCAACCTGAGAAAGCGTTGGGCGAGAAAGTGGCGACCAAGAAGACAGCTCGGGGTTCCGGCTCTGGCAAGTTGGAGGGCAAGTTGATCCAAGCGGAGAAGCGCACTGTTGGGTCTGTCGAGTGGAGCGGTGAGTGGGCTTATTCTTCGGGACTTATCTTAGGACACTCAACGTTTTGCCGTCAGTTTATGGGAGATACGTTACCTTTGGGCGAAGCTGGCTCAATATCCCCATTGTGATCGTTACTATCATTCTCGCTCAGGGATGCTATGCGCTGAGCAGCTATTGGCTAGTCTGGTGGCAGCACAAGTGAGCGCACATGTCCTATTTAATGTTGCCGTGGCTAACAAATATTTGTAGTACTTTCCACACATCGTCAAATACGTACATGGCTGGGTACGCGGCTCTGGGGATCGGCTATGCTCTGTTTTCCCTCATCATGTGAGCCTGACTAGGAGTTTTATATTGCACATACTTACAAATATTTCTAGGGGTATAGCATTGTGTTTCTTGACACATGAGGCTTCAAAGCACCTTCATAGGCAGGCTTTGAACCAGGTTTTCCACGCTCCCGTAAGCTTGTCTTCGCGACTCAATGGGTACAGACTCTAACATCCCTGCGTTGTCTTAGATGTCTTTCTTTGACACTACGGTCCGTTATTTCGGAATGTCATGTATCTTCTCGTCTGACAAATAAATATAGCCCCTCGGCCGAATTTTAGGGGTGTTCGGCAAGGACGTTGACAGTAGGTTCTTCCAACTGTCAGACGGAGCTGTTTACTGACATTTCACTTAGCTGTTGATAACAACCTTTCCGATTCTATCCGAATGTGTGAGCCCGCCTTCATTTCATGTGCTTCCCGATCTAATTACCCGTCATCTCCCAGATATCTTTACACTTTCGATGTTGTTTGCTGGCGTGATTATCATCACGATTCTCGAGTACTATTTCAGTGAGTTTAGGCTTAAAATATCCACACTAATAACTTATAGGCGATTCACGTGTTATAGTTGCTGTGATTGTAGCTATCTTGATCCTCTACCAGTATTTCGCGGCCTTTTACCGGTCTAGCGCTCTGGAGATAAAGCGATTAGGTAATACATGTTATCTTATCCCCATTTATCGGACAACTAACCAAAACCTTTCTTAGACTCAAGTCTTAGGAGTCTTCTCTATTCACACTTCTCCGAGTCGCTCACTGGTCTGGCTACTATCCGAGCATATGGGGCCGTCGAGCGTTTTCTGCTCGAGAACAAATATTATATCGACCTGGAAGACCGAGCTCTACTACTGACGACCAGTGAGTGTGATTCTTCCGTCATAACGAGAATAATTGACTAATGGAAATTAGCGAACCAACGATGGCTTGCTATTCGGCTCGACTTTCTGGGTTCGTTGCTGGTCTTTGCCGTCGGAATCATGTCGGTCGTTGGTGTGAACGGGGTCTCCCCAGCTGAAATCGGTTTGGTCCTCGTGAGTGATGCACGTACTCCCAGCCCGTCTAACGCTAACTTTGCCCCCGACCAGTCCACGTTGACAAGCGTGGTCCAGATAATGGGTACGTTATACGATCGGAGGTCGTAGAGATTATACAGTGAAACCCCCAATGATGCATAGACTTGGTGGTATTCTGATTCGCGGGCCATGCATCATCACGGTTTCCTTACAAATCATCGGTGATATCTCTCCGTGTGGAGTATATACTAAATAGAGAATATGTGTCTGGATAGGTTGAGCATGCACCAATCACCGGTCTCCTTGTCGCTGAGTAACTCATGGGGCGCTGTTTCAAATACATCGCCGGCTGGCCCCGGGTGGTATTCATATTTGGGGGTCATCCATGACTGCCAGTATCCATTATCGGGGTCACAACTGTATGTTAACTTAATTATCTTAGGATTCATGACGAGACAGTCGGCTGAAGGTAAGATATCTTGCTCCTAATCAGAACCTTACGCTTATTATTCGTATAGTCGAAAATTACATGAACTCGGTTGAAAGACGTAAGTCGAATTCGTTTCAATGTCAGTCCGTTCTAATCAAACCTTGCGATTCTCCACAGTACTACAATACACGAGTGCCGGTAGCGTACCCCAGGAGAAACCTTATGTTGTCACGAACAAAGCCCCACCCAAGCAATGGCCGCACTGCGGGGAGATCGAATTCCGGGACTTGGTAATGAGCTATCGGCCTGGGCTCCCACCTGTGCTTCGTGGTGTTTCCTTGAACGTACGAGGAGGCGAGAAGATCGGTGTTATTGGTCGAACTGGAGCTGGCAAGTACACCAACACGTTTCTCTGCACCGGTTGCTGAACCAAGATACCACCTCTTAGGCAAAACGTCGTTGATGACGGCCCTCTTTCGCATTGTCGAGCTGACGTCGGGCTCGATCCGGATTGATGGCCTGGATATTGGGGAGCTAGGTCTTAGCGCTCTCCGCTCCAAGATTGCAATCATCCCTCAGGAGGCGGGTATCTTCTCCGGTAAGAGTTATCCCGCAATACCCGCAGGTTGTATTTAACGGGGTATGTAGGGACAATCCGGTCGAATATGGACCCGTTCAACGAATACGACGACGTCACACTTTATGATGCACTCCGAAGATCTCATTTGCTGGGCGACGTGAGCAAGCAATCTTCGATGTCCCTAGGACTCGATTCGCCAATCACTGCGGAAGGCGGGAACCTGAGTGTGGGGCAACGTTCTCTGCTTTCACTGGCACGAGCGCTAGTTAAGCATTCCAAAATTCTGGTTCTGGACGAAGGTCAGTCCTCGTTCATCCGGTACTTCCTGGAGGCTAGACTAACCAAATACCACAGCTACGGCAAGCGTCGACTTAGAGACTGACTCTAAGATCCAGTCTACGATCAAGACCGAGTTTGCGGACCGAACTCTGCTATGTATCGCACGTGAGTTCAGAATATCAATTGCTATCTGTCTGTAGCCTGACGGCTTGTGCATGTGATTTAGATCGCCTCCGGACGATCATTGGTTACGACAGGGTGGTCGTAATGGACGAAGGCCGCATTGTTGAGCTCGGGACCCCAGAGGACCTTTATGCGCAGCAGCAAGGCATGTTTAGGGGTATGTGCGACCAGAGCGGGATTGATGCGGATGAGATTGCCCGTAGTAGAGGGGCACTGTGAGCCCAAGAGTTTCCGAAAAGCGGAGTTTCTATTCAGGTTTCATACTACCACATTGCATATATCCGAGTCGTAATAAATCTTTCTAATTTTGAGTCAGGAGGCGGTTTGACTATTTGGGTGAAAGGGGTGATGCAACATACCTGTGAATTTAGAATCGTGTGATTCCAATCTATCCAGTCACAGCTCGCCCACTTTCTTAATTCCCGCTACCACGCGTTCGTTTCTCTTCCAGAAATCAACGATAATTTCAGCTAAACGCTCCGGATTGTCCTGGCAGCGTAATTGGGTAGTCAGAGGCGCTTCCAGATATAGTTATCTCGTGGCCACCCAATACCCTACCTCATGTAACATGTGTCCAACGTCAGGGACCACGACCATCTGAAATTTCCCCTGCATCTGACCGATCATGAGTGTTTTGTCTAGTCGATCGGTCCCGGCGAGAACTAGCAAGCGTGCAGCCCGCGCAGCAAGAAATTTCTCGGACAAACCGTTGAACCAACCTATTTTTCAGGGAGGATGTCAATCTCTCGCTCGCTTAATAATCACATAGGCCTACTTCGCCAGTATGGGCTCGTCGATCGCAGCGGGGTACGCCATTTCCACGCATGCCCCGCAGGCGTGTCCACGGGTTGTGCGGGTACAACGAGGGACGGCACGGAGACCCGCGCAGAAGCAACGTTCCTGATAGTATTGTTGGAAACGCTGCCGAATGAGAGCGTGGGAATAAGTGGCAAGGGGTTAGGGAAGGGATCATGGGCAGAGGTGCATTAGTACAAGAACCCCAGATATTGTCTGTGATTGTTAATCGACTTACTGCCATTGTATCGCGGCTTCCTGAGATGCAAACCCATCAGGTCGCGATTCAAGGAGTTTGTGCATGTGAGGAAGTGCTTCCATCGCGGAGCCTTGAAATTGCGCGGAGTACTCCTTAGTCCTCTGCAGCGAGCGGAGCGGATCACGCCCATGTGGACCAACCTTCGACCACATCTAATACCGCCACGCCCGCGACCCGGTAATTTTTCTCAATCAAAAGCGGACACACGTGAACCACCGCTGTTCCTCCCATGCTGTGTCCAAGAAGCTAGGAGCGAATACTACGTAAGTGATCGCCAGGGAGAAAGGAGAGAAGAACGGGCCAAAACGGGTTTAGATGTGGGACTTACAACAAGCGAGGGTGCTTCCTCAGGATTGGGGAACAATGTAGCAAGCAGATTTACAAAATCCGCAGCCAGGATAGAAAGATCCAGCACGTCGGCATTGGGATCGGATTCATCTTGAGGCATGGTCTTGCCTACGCGATCGAGAGATAGAGGCTGATATTAGAATACCAGCAGACATACCGCCGGGATCACGTACCATGGCCACGAGCGTCCAATATGAGCATTCCCAGTTCATTACCACTCAATTTAGTCACTTCCTGCGCAAAACACGCAAAGCTAAGACCAGAGTACCCGGCCCCGTGATGACACACGAGCACGGTTCCTAGTCGCAGAACGTAATGTATTGGGCTATCAGGAGGAGCGGTGTGAACTCACCCTCGGGCCCTAAGGCTGCCGGAGGAGTATAATAAACACGAAATTCGAGGTTGGAGGTTGGGACAGAAACCTGGGCAGCCTGTGTAAGGTACGTTGCCGCCGAGATCGGAGTAAAGTCCTGAACGCGAGCGGCACGTCCAGCATGAGTTGTGGCTGAGAGAGGCCGTGTTGATCTGAGAACTCGTGTAGCCCCAGTAGAATTAGACTTGACCTGAGACTACCTACCCGAACCCGGTGACCCGCAGAGGGGGGAGATCACCCAATTCTTCCTCCTCTTCCTCTTCATCCCCAGTACTCGTCTCAGGGAAAGCCCAAGGCGCCCGAGCCTGTGGAGGCGGAGCTTGTTGTCTAGGGAGTCCAGCAACACGAGCAGACATTGCAGACTTTTGAAGCGCAGACATTAGTCAACCTGGTCCCCAGAACGAGTTCCAGTAGAGTTCAAAGCTTAGTTTTCGTCTGATACACAGCTCTAATCAGTCAAAAAGGTTCACAGGTCTCAAGGATTAAACGCTGTGTTTTCCGGAACACGGTTTTATCGCGTAGTAAAACGGTGGCCAACTAATTCTCGATCAGAAGCAATGCGGAGATGTGGTCGGTGGGGAGAGGCGAGTGATCGTAACAAATTAGGACTAGCCCTAAATTGACGCCCATCAATAAGACCCGATACGATCAACAAAGAACTACAATCACCTCACCCAACCGGCTACAAAGACCTTTAAATGTAGCTGCACTATCTACGTCGCTGTCTCGACCGATCTTCTCCGTATATCCTCCGGCATCTTTATTTCTAGGAATCAATGACAACACCTCACTATGACCCAGAAACAGAGGGGGACGTCTACCTTGTGCAACCAGATTACGATGATGAGTACGACCAAGATGACTCGGATATGGCGACTATATCGAGCGCCAGCACAGCTCGGACATCAAGCACGATCACATCCGATGAGATCAGCGGTTAGCGTCTCTATTCTTTCTTTTCCGGCGAATACCAATATCTTATCTTTGTCTAGACTATTTTCGAGAAGCACACGGCCGTATCTACCCCGTTGACGAAAACTTGCCTTTGACATACCCTGTCGATGATATCGAAACCCGGCGGCATCAGATGCAACACGTCTTCGTCAAAGCCCTACTGCATGGGAATTATATTGGTCCAGTTCAAGAGTTGCTGAAGCCGCGTGCTGATGGGTCTCGACCTCGCATTCTCGATATACGCACATGTGCTGGTGATTGGTACGTCCCGTCCCTCTCGCTTCTGCCCATCCACCCGGTATTAACCATTATTAAATCCGTTGTCAGGGCACAGGATATGGCAGCGGAGTTTCCTCATTGCGATATTACTAGTGTTGATATAGCACCTGTAACTACTCATGTCCCGAGGGCCAACATCGCATTTGAGGTGTATGACCTGTACGCTGGAGTTGCCGAACCGGATGAATCATTTGACTATGTATCTTGTCGGCATGCTCATCTTGCGGTAAGCTTTTGGTTTGCTCCCCTCTGACGAAAAGCTGACGTCATTGCGTCAGGTCAAAGAATATGACCGACTGATTTTCGACTTGCATAGAGTCTTGAAGCCCGGGGGATTGATTACGGTCTGTGAGGTCGAGAACCGCCTATTCGAAGTCGACCAACCCCCATACAATACAACAGCCTATCAGACTTTTCCCCATACAAGTTACGCAATTGACTTCTTGCGCAAGGCCGTGACAAAACAAGGCATCGATATCAACGCCATCTACCATATTCACGAATGGCTTGAGCCCAATTCCCGATTCTGGACTGCGACAGCTGAAAAATATGAGTAAGCCCATGCCCTCAGCCTCATTCGTTTTGGAGCCTATTTGATACGCCTCCTGATTAGAATCCCACGCGCACGAGCGGAAATGGCTTCCCGAGGGTTCCGTGACATACACTGGGAACCGTTGCTTGTGCCAACCGGGACATGGCACCCCGATCCGAATGTGCAGAAAGTTGGCGGGCTCGCCAGCCGAGTTTTTATTCTTTCATGGACACAGCTCGCACCCCTATTGATGGAGTATGGGCTTACCCCTGAGCGAGCGAACGAGGTCGCCTTCTTGGCAAGAGAGGAGATAAAGCATACCGAACTTCCGATCCTCGCGAAGTACCATATGATATACGGTACCAAAATATAACGCTTCCTGACATCCCTGAAACCCTTTGTGTGCTACGAAAGTATTACGTGTATCTGTGGGAGGGTTTCCTACTGGATCGTGGGCCTTTTTAAACTTTGGTTGTATTTCATCTAGAGAAGTTGTAGCTTATTGACTGTGTGTTTCCTTTCTTAATTGAGGTAAAATAAGCATAGCCGACTTCCAACGTAATGTACCAAAATGAGGTAACGCCTCCGGCCGCAGGTCGCCATATGTCCTACTTCTAGCAATGAGGTTACGGATTAAGGCACGACCGATCATCTCAAACTTTGACCATCATTGGGCCAGAACTGTGAAAATTGCCTATTCTGGGATATCCCACATACCCCGCTGAAAGCTGTACGCATACAAGTTGCTAAACAGTCCCTTTCTTTCTCAGTTGCGTCAAGAGGAAATTGAGCCGGAGTATATCAAAACGTTCAGAAACGCACAAGATCGCTTCATTTTCTTGAGGCGGTGGTATGTTTCCCTAGGATCGCTCTCGCCTGTTCCTTTGAGTTGGGCTTGAGAGTTGGGGGGTCAATGTTCTCAATTAGGTCGAGTCCAATATTGTAGAACTTGAGATATTGTGCTACATCGCCGTCCCCTGCATAGCCCCAAAAGTGACTGCCTGCAAATCCCTGTAACCAAGGCACGTCCAACTGACAATTGTTCGATAGTTAATTTGCGAGAGGAAATACAAAAGGACAAGAATTAAGCGTACCATGGGGGCCTCTCCAAATTCATTAAGTATATGATGATACATGTAGTCATGCCCGGAATTAAACCCCTAGAATTACCATAAACGACGCTCGCACAACACGAGACGAAACACTTACTCGAGCAGAATGGTTATGCAATTTAACCATCATCCGGGTAATATTTTCCACTGTTTCTCTGAGCCCAACCTTTAGCGCGTCTCGTATCCCAATCATCTGCTCATTACACTGATCCTGATTTGCCTTTAGCTGTTCGATAACAGCAGTCATATCTCCTGGCGGCACCATCGCCCTAGCAGGCGGATTTGGAGGATTAGAATGCGTGCCGGTCCCGCCTTCAACCTCAGATCCCGGCCATTCTGGCTTCGTTGCGGTATCAACTGGAACTCTAGGGCTGTCGGTCAGCACTACAGGTGTGCCAGACGATTCGGCTTCGGCGTCAAATGATGCATGCTGACTGGTGTAATGTCCTTCCGTCGTCCGCTGTATGTGTCGCGCTGCCTCGATAAAATTAATATAGAGGCGTGTTAGTGTATTGAGACTTACCAAACTGAATATCGAACAAATGCTGGGACAATTTCATGCTCAAGTCCGGATCGAACATCGACGGCACTACCAGTCTAATTAGTGTAATCGATTCCCCCTCAAGGCGCTATGTACCATTCGCCAAGTTCTCCAAGGTGCGCAACGCCCCATGGACTAGTTTCACTTCATCGTCTGACGGAGCCCCTCTAACAGGCTCGAGAGATATATTGACGTGCGAAGGGAGAGCAGGTGGTGTGTATGTATTGACCTGTTCTTGAGCGATGAGTATGGGGTAAGGCACCAGTTGATGTGCTTACGAGAGGGAGCATATTGTTTGGATATCTATCTCTGTGTCGTGCTGAAAATTCATAACATCGATTGACCGTTGTCCTAACCAAGAAGCGCGGCTTACTCATCTGAACATCAAACAAGTGCTGAGCCAGTTCCATCGAAAAACTAGAATCAAAAAACTGCGGAACTAAATAATTCCCTCCATAGATATACCCCCTTTAAATTAGCCTAATTCGCATGCTTACCCTGCGAAATAGTCTCAACAGCTCGAATAACGGCGTGTATGTTCTTCACTTCGTCATCCGTCGGAATGCCTCCAACAGGTTTTACGTCAAACCCGTCGGCGAGATACGTAGGAAGAATAGGTGGCGTGTAAATCATAGACATGCTGTGCGGTTGAGTGATGGTAGTCGTTGGATGGCCACCAGCCACGGGGCCAGGGGTCCACGCGACTGACCCTGGGAGGCCGGCACGTGACTTCGGTACAGTATATCCCACACTCTAGGAAGGTTTAGGGATTTCCCAGACCGAAAAGGTTGGTGAAAGCCAGCGGCAAAATGCTCAACCGGTAAGTCCCTTTGTTCTCCAACCTTTTTTCGTTATTTTATTTAATTCTTCAAGCAGAAAAGCCTGAAGTTTCCCCAGAGACAGCCGCTCTGAGAAATTGACCAAAAGCGCCGTACAGTATATCATTATTTCTATCACCTTGCGTATAAGCCACGTAAATATTCGTGACCGCAAAGAAAACCCATTGCCCACCCAGATACAACAGCAACTCCTATGTACCAAGGAACCTCTATGTATGCGTATTTTCTTCGGTCGCACATTTCGAATGGCCCCAACTCTCCGAAGTCCGACCTATTTCAAGTAACATAAATTAGCAAGGAATAAAAGTGTTCACATCTTAAGGCGTTCGGTGGTAGAATGTGTCGCTTGGGTCACTTGGGTCACTTGGGTCACTTTGGGCACACCACCAGCCGAGATTGAGTGCGCATATAAGCAATATATCAGGTATTAACAATAATTATGCCACTTTAGTCGACCCATGAGAAGAAGAAGCCGGTGGGAGTCACGGGTATCTTCAGCTTATGCCAAGCTGCGCCCCCCGAGGGAGAGATCAGAGGCTGAGCTTATAGCCAGCTGACTCTGTGTAGCGTGCCTGGCATGGTGGAGGGGGCCAATTTTCAGACCCCGGAAGTTTTGCCTCAACGTTTGCGCAGTGCCCTCCGCCCAGGTCGTGCGACTCAAACGCCCCAATTTTCGGCTCAATCCCTTGAGTTTTGTCCCTCCTGCGAGTCTTGTAACTTTCGGGATTATTTAATTTCTCAATCGCCAAGTGCATGGACGCATGGAAACTACAGTAAGGCAAGCTTAAACCCGACCACGTGCGTTTCATCATACTGTACCAGCGATCAGAAGCAATGCGGAGATGTGGTCGGTGAGGAGTGGCGATCATTTCAAATTCGGGCTAGCATTAAATTGACGCCCATCAAACAAGACCCGATACGATCAACAAAGAACTGCAACCACCTCACCCTGCCAGCTACAAAGACCTTTAAATGCAGCCGCACTATCTGCGTCGCTATATCGACCGATCTCCTCCGCAAATCCTCCGGCATCATTAATTCTGGGAATCAATGGCAACACCTCACTATGACCCAGAAATAGAGGGGGACGTCTACCTTGTGCAACCAGACTACGATGATGAGTACGACCAAGATGACTCGGATATGGCGACTATATCGAGCGCTAGCACAGCTCGGACATCAAGCACGATCACATCCGATGAGATCAGCGGTTAGCGACTCTATTCTTTCGTTTCCGGCGAATACCAATATCTTATCTTTGTCTAGACTACTTTCGTGAAGCACACGGCCGTATCTACCCTCTTGACGAAAACTTGCCTTTGACTTACCCTGTCGATGATATCGAAACCCGGCGGCATCAGATGCAGCACGTCTTCGTCAAAGCCCTCCTGCATGGGAATTATATTGGTCCAGTTCAAGAGCTGCTGAAGCCGCGTGCTGATGGGTCTCGACCTCGCATTCTCGATATACGCACATGTGCCGGTGATTGGTATGTCTCATTTCTCCTGTTTCCGCTCATTCACTCTGGTCTTAGCCCTGATTAAATCTGTTGTCAGGGCGCAAGATATGGCAGCGGAGTTCCCTCATTGTGATATTACCAGCGTCGACATCGCCCCTATAACTACGCATGTTCCAAGGGCCAATATCGCATTTGAGGTGTATGATCTGTACGCTGGAGTTGCCGAGCCGGATGAATCGTTTGACTATGTATCTTGTCGACATGTCCAGCTCGCAGTTCGTATATCAATTTGCACTATCATGACAAATTGTCTGACGTCAGTATATTAGGTTAAAGAATACGACCGATTGATTTTCGACTTACATCGAGTCTTGAAGCCAGGAGGATTGATTACAGTCTGTGAAGTCGAGAACCTCTTATTCGAAGTCGACCAACCCCCATACAATACACCAGCCTACCAGACTTTCCCCCGCACAAGTTACGGAATCGACCTCGTTCGTCAGGCCGTAACAAAGCAGGGCATCGATATTAACGCCATTCTCCATATTCAAGAATGGCTTGAGCCCAATTCCCGATTCTGGACCGCAACGGCTGAAAAATATGAGTGAGTCCATGCACTTCCTTCTTCATTTCGAAGCTTAATTGGTTTTACTCCTGATTAGAATCCCACGCGCACAAGCGGAAATGGCTTCCCGAGGGTTCCGTGACATACACTGGGAACCGTTGCTTATGCCAACTGGGACATGGCACCCCGATCCGGATGTGCAGAAAGTTGGCGGACTTATCAGCCGAGTTTGGATCCTTGCATGGAAACAGCTTGGGCCCTTATTGATAGAGTACGGGCTCACTCCTGAGCAAGCGAATGAGGTCACTACCTCCGCAATAGAAGAGATACAACATACCGAGCTTCCGATCCTTGCCAAGTACCATATGATATACGGCACGAAAATATAACTCTCCCTGACACCTAATAACCTTTGTCTGCTACGAAAGGATTATTATATGTATCTGTGATAGGCGTTCCTACTGGGCCATAGAGATTTTCAAACTTTGGTTGTACCTCATCTAGCGAAGATGTAGCTTATCGACTATGTGTTTCCTTTCACGATTGATGTAAAATAAGCATGGCTGACTTTCAACGTAATGTAGCAAATTGAGGCCAAGCCTCCGGCCATTGGCCGCCATATGTTCCATTTCTGGTAATGAAGTTATGGATAAAGGCACGACCAAAATCTTAAAATGTGAGACTCTCGTTCATCGCAAACTTCGGCCACAATTGGACTAGATTTGTGATAATTGCCCGTTCTAGGATATCCCAGACCTTTGTCCGAAAGCCATATGCATACAAGTTGCCAAGCAGCCACTTTCTTTTTCCGAAGGAAAATGATCTAGAGTATACAAACATTCAGAAACACACAGGATCGTTCCACTCTCTCTAGAAGGTATGTTTTCTTAGGACCGCTTTCGCTTATTCCTTTGAGTTGGGCTTGAGAGCCGGCAGATCAACGGTCTTAATTATGTCGAGCACAATATTGTATAATTTTAAATTTTGTCCTAGAGCGCTGTTGTTCGCATGGCCCCAGAATAGTTCGCCTGTATATCTATGTATCCAAGGCACACGCCGAACTAATAAATTGTTCGTTGGGTACCCTTTCGAGAAGAAATGTGAAAAGACACGAACCAAGGGTACCGTGGTGGCTCCTCCAAATTCTCCAACGATATGGTGTATACATGATCAACTCTGACTTCGTTCTTGTCTTACTGTACTCGT
This sequence comes from Ceratobasidium sp. C01, assembly GCA_025200755.1. Lineage (NCBI taxonomy): Eukaryota > Fungi > Basidiomycota > Agaricomycetes > Cantharellales > Ceratobasidiaceae > Ceratobasidium > Ceratobasidium sp. C01. The sequence goes on from JANWGL010000300.1 coordinate 20,088, forward strand.
ATACAATGGTAGATGCATGCGATACTATGGATGTAC
>JANWGL010000306.1:318-39839 GCA_025200755.1 Ceratobasidium sp. C01
AAACGAGAACACGACACGACAAAAACAAAAGAAAAGAAAGAAAAAGAGAATACATGACATAATGGGGTCATGACACGTTCTCTGTCGACGCCGACGTGTGCTGCGGCAGCGCCGACGGGTCCCCAGGTGTCGGCAGCGCCACTAGGGTCGGCGTGGGCGTGTTTACTCAGCGCTTGCGACGGTCCCGGAGGATATCAGGTCCTGGCGTGTTCCGATTGGGTGATTGATCAACCCGCTAGCGGCTGATATGTCTGGACCCCATCACTCCGTGGCGTGCACTAGCGGATAAACCCTTTCTGTGTCCGGTATCCGTCGGTTAGAGCCCGGATCAAGCAGTACTCACTCCGGCTTCCCATACCCACAGGAATAATGCAATGACCAATGCGACCGACACAAAGAGTGGGACCAATACGCCAGCCGACTTTCAAAGGGGCACAGAGCCAGTGGCGAAGGCGTAGACGAATATAATAATCGCAGCTAGGAAATTAAAAGTAATCAGCATGCGAACCATACATCAACTGGTACAAAGTAGTTAAAATGAGCCTTTCATGCACTGAAAAGTGCCTGAAACAACCCAATGAGCTCTTTTAGACATTCCCAATGTATTTATATGAGATCCAAACAGTAAGTACATGCCAGGCGGAAGTGAAAGCTTGCATTTAGTACAAATTGTTTTACCAATTAATTTTTTGTTCTCAAATGTTACCATAGCAGCCCAGGATTCTGGTATATGCTACTGTCTAGCCAGCTGTACAATATATTATAATGGACTTATATCAATCCTGCCAACTTACAGATCACCAGGAGGGGAAATGGCGTTTGGTATGCTGAGGACAAACCCTCTCTCAGTCACCCTCTCAATGTTTCATCTATATCTCCCTCATATTTTGGTTGTTTCTAGCATGTTTATATGCGTTTTGTAGCTCAGATGTCTAGCTTTCTAATCATACTAGTTACATAGAATACCAATCAATGGCTCCCAACTTATAGATTGGTCAGTCTGAAGGGATACTATCTGAGAGAGGTTTAGTCCAATACTGTACTTGAGCGGTTTACGAGGATGTTTCCGGACGATGTAATGTAGGAGAAATGGGCTCCAGTTGTCCTTGCTGCGGCAGAGAATGCTTGCATCTCTGCTGAGAAAGTGGCACGTAGCTGAACAGCTGCATACACAACACATATACTCACCAATTCTTGTAGTTCCCTTGCGGCACATCGCCCGATAACGCCCTTCGGAGCCGACCTGCTACCAAACCACCCCCACCCCCACAATGTGTCTCATCTGCCCTCCAAGTACCCAAGATCACGATCGTCACTGTTTATTACTCTACTTTACCGCTAATAACAATTCTCGACCGCGAAAGAAGGTGGCGTCCCTGGGGCGCTTCCCTTCGTCAAAAACTGTCAATGTTTGTTTGCAACTAGGCTTCGGATGGACTATTGTGTTACTAACCCAGCGAGCGATTTTTTTTTGCCGTATCTTCGTCTGAGACGTCGTGGTCAAGAGGGTGATGGATTATTCCAGTAGCTCAGACAGGTAACAATCGTGAAACCCCGAACAAGTATATCTTCCATATTTACTATTCCATTAAATGAAGCATTTTGGCTCGCCTTCGGAGTTTCGGGAGCCTCTCCCTGGTGGAGAAAAATGATAGTGGTTGTGCTTGGTTAACCTCCACCCTTGTATCCCGTAAGCGACTGTAACGAAGGTGCTATACAACATGGACACTACCTGTATCCCACAATTCCAGACCAACAACTCCCCAAGTTTTCAGTTCCATTAAGCTCAGATCTAAATCGAGACATCCACATAAATACACACGAGCCACCCCAAAGATAACACATATCATAGCGTGAACACATGATGACGCGTCACAATGAACAATAAACATAAAGAAGGCATTACACATTGAAATAAGGCTCTCGAAAGTGTGTTCAACGGAGGGTACAGGCAGGGTGGAAGATTTGAACAGAAACAGTGGGTCTATGAGATATGCACATACGATGGACTATCTCTATCTAATATCTTCTGCGTCGTCTCAAGCACCTGAGCATAGATCACCTCAGCCTCCGACAGCCGATCTTGGCCCCAGTATGTCGACGCAAGCGTAGCCATACTAGCGAGTGTCTCCATGTGTTCTGCGCCGATCACCCGCTTCTTTGCCTCGATCACCTTCAGGAGTAGCGCCTCCGACTCCTTCCACTGCCTCTGAGAGCAATACATCATTGCGAGGTTGTGCATACTCCCGAGCGTATCGGGATGCTCTTGGCCAAGTACTCGCTTCCGGGCCTCGGTCACCTCGTTCAGCAATAGGATTGCCTCCTCTAACTTGCCCCGTTCCTGGAATGCGTCCGCTAGGTCGTGCATACAGGAGAGTGTTACGGGGTGCTCGTTACCAAGCGCCTCTCTGCTAGCTTGTAATGCGATTATTTTGAGTGCCTCCGTCTTTTCCGTATATCCAGCCTCTTTGTACACCATAGCTAGGTTTCGAGCGAGGTCAGGTGCCAATACTCCAGAGAGATCCGCGTCCAGGGCGAGAACGTGCGGTAACAGTCGACGCCGAAACGTACAGTCGTCCAAGTCAAACTCCCAACTCACGCACAACGACACCACCCACGTGGCACACCCGTGCACCCTCGCCGCGTCTGGTGTAGTGGCGCGACACCATTTCTGTAGAAGCGGATGCATTGAGTATGACCTAGAGTGCATGTCATAGTCGATTAACGAGAAAGCAAGCAGACTGTTGATCAACGCCCCAAGCTCAAGCGCGTCCCAGTCGCCGGTTGATGTCCTGAGCGAGGACAAGAACCCGAATATCGCCTCTTTTGTATAGTTTTGGGGCTCGGTCAAAGGTATTTCAGGCTCGTAGGACATGGCCCTAGCGCTGGAAGCCTTAAAAAACGCCTCTGAGATCCCCTCGCGATGCAGGAATGACATTATGTGCAGTAGCTGTTTGCTACGGGCGGAAAGGTGTTGATAGCTGATGTCCCAGGATGCATATATTGAGAGTTGGTAACTCTCCATCTGCGAGATGCTCCGCTGGCGAAGTAAGCGATCTCGGGCTACCTGGAATATCATGGAGTATTCGGCGAGCCCGCACTCGGTCGCACGCATATATGCGCCAGACTGGGCGATTGCGAGTGCGGAGTAGCCAACGTCCTATCGGGGGCTTTGAGCAGTGACATACGCAATTAAACACAAAACACCCACCTCGACTAGCTTTTGCGCAAACGTGGTCCCTTGCTCGTCGTCGACTCCAGAAGTCTTGAGAAGCAGCTGAAGGGCATCGGCAGGTCGCATTCCGCCCACCCGATGATGGGAATTTGGCCGTTGCGTATGAGAAATCATCTCCTGGTTCCGGGTCGTAATCAAGATATCACCATGCGCGCATTGAGGGAAGAAGTCCCGCAGACCGAGCCCTCGGTCGTCGGCGTTGTCGAGAACTAGTAGCCATCGCTCCTCCTGCGACTCTAGCCACGCTATCCCCTCCTCTGGAGTTTCTCCCGCGTTAGCTTGCTTTGCGACTGCGCGAAACCCATCAGAGATGGTTTCACGAGTAGTAGCATTGATGTAAAATATAGCCCAAAATCTTTGAGCAATGTTAGTTCAGACAAGGAATCAACAACACGGCCTGCGTACTTGTCCTTGTGTATCTGAACAAACTTGAGCGCCACCTGGGTTTTTCCACCGCCTCCAAGTCCGCAGAGCACGAATAGATGCCTCGTCATCGGTGAAGAGTCGAACAAGCAGCGTTGCATCTGGCTGAGAATGTCTTCTCGACCGGTAAAGATTCTCGACGGTGGCGGGCATCGGATGTCAACCGAGCTAGGTTCCTTCCCAAACTGCACCTTCCCATCTGCGAGAATGTGACTCCAAAATCAGACCTTCGTCTCTGGATTGGCGTGTCACAATAACGCTTACTCCGTATCGTGACCATCCCTACACCCGTTACGATCACCCTGGCTGCTTTCTGCACTCTCGAGTTGATGTCCGCGTTCCGAAGGAAGGTCCGAGTATGGGCTTGCATCTCTGACGGCCGCTCCGGATTTGATTGGCCGATGCCTTGCATTCCCTGCTCCGCGTTGAACCGAAAGTATACATCCTCCGTCTGGTTGAATCGACTTGAAAGCTCCCGATTCGTCCTCTCGCAATCAGTCGTGATCGAACGAGCGATCTGATACAAGTTAGGTGAAAAGAAAGAGGACAGCCTGCTGCCAGCTGGCATGTAGGGGGAGTGAAGCTGACCAGATCCAACGCTGAGGTAGATGGAGAGTGGTCGATTGGGAAATACTCGTTCGAGCTCCTGCAATGCGTGCACCGCTGGGTTGTTGCATGCGGGTCCTCCCCCAATGTACGGCACCTTCAGTTCGTTCTCCATGATCAGCGCCTGCTTGAATATCCCAGGCGTCGCCATCGTCGCTCGTATTGCCTCGACGATCGTACAGTCAGGTCCCTGGTGTGCTTCGACTCTGTAAGTGCGAATGCAGATCGGGATGCTGCCCCGTATCGCGTTTGCGGGCATTGCGCATACCATTCTGTTACAAGATCAGTTCTAGGCGGGCTAGGCTTCAGACATTAGATAGCTCACACTTTGCAACCAGCGCTCTGGCTCTGGTCCTCGATCATCCGTGCGTCCGCGCGTCCGCAATACTCGGCTACGACTTCGCATATCACCTGCTCTAGTTTCTTGGCACTGAACGCGCTTCTCGAAGGGAGCCACTTTTTTTTGAAGGCACGCTCCAGGATCTTGACGTAGCACATGATCGCAACGTCGGCTGTTAGCTTGAGCCTCCCTAATAAGATTGCAGCTAGCCTGTGAACTCTCAGCGAGCGGTAGGATGAGCGCTAAACACTAATACGTACCCGCCTGTTCCTGCTCCAACGATTAGATGGAACCATTCGCAAGGTCGGGGCACCTCAGAAAGTCCCTTCTCTACCTGGACGGCTTGCATCAACGCGGAGACGACAACAAGAGTGCTGAGCACGTTAATGCCGCCTCCATCTATGATCGCTATTAGCACCCTTACATTCAAGGTAACAACAAGAACGTACCTAGGAGCAGCAAGCGCAGCGCAGCATCGACAAGATTGACATCCATAATTTGGCTTGAGAGGGGGGGGGAGAATTGAGTGAGTGAGAGTCGTGGTGTTAGCAAGAATAGGGGCTGGCGTCAATGAGGTGACGCTTATCGCCGTTTGAGATGAAATAGTACCAAATTGTATCATGAGCAGGCGCAATTACTCAGCCAAATCCTCTTAAGATCCGGAGCGCTCCAGGTCGCTCGGGATCACGGGGGGTGGCTCCAGCCGCTCCCGGGGCTCCAGAGCGCTCCGGAGTCCTCGTGAGCAGCCATATATGGTCTAAGGAGTGCTCTGGAGCACTCCTAATATGAAATCTGCTTTCTTCGTGGAAAACATGTGGTACGGACGCTACTAAACGGACCACATGTGGTAGACAGACAGCCACCATTAATACAATACCACGCACTCTGTGTTGAAAGATGCGTTGCCTCTTGGCCTCTCTCCTCGGATCAAGATCTGCTGCCCACTTATACCCGGTCCCCCTATTTTGCTCAACACCTGCTCATACTGCAATGTCTCGCATTGGCTCTCGGAGGGGGCTCGATTCCGGCGTACACGCTTCGAGGAATGGTTCAAATAAGATAGTCAATCGAACCGCGCTTACGCGTGTACTCTTCCCCGGCGGTTGGGACAACCAGGACAGCCTTATTTTTGGGTGGTACAATGCCCAACGATACAATTCCTTTCGAACACTCCAATACTACAAGGAACGCCAGGGCGTCAAGCACGAGTTTATTGTGCTTCTGCTTGAAGATGATGACGGGCAGCCTACAGTGTCGTTTTGTAAACTCGAGCGCACTGCCCACCAGGCACAACCGATCTCAGCTCTCCTTGCGGGTACTGAGGCTTTCGACTACGTCAAATCATACGACGATAATCTTGAGGGACATACGAAGGACGCCGATCTTGTCGCCGAAATCACGTTTCCACGAGTGTTCGATCTCTACGACGTGCTCGCGATTTGTTCAGCCTTAGCCGAGCACGAGCTGGCAGGTCGCTACACACTGAGGCAATACAACTGCTACTTCTTCTCATGGACGATCATGCTCTCGTTGGAGCGACGGGCAGCCAATTGGGAGAACATCTTCCAGCTCAATTCAATCAAAGCGGCCCTCGAGAGTTTCATCATCAACCACGCCTTCACCGTGAACGGCGTAGTATTAGCCGTGCCGGAACCGCTACGTGACATACTTAGTCGCGAAGTATTGTCCCCTGCGTTCTGTGAGCTAGTCAGCGTTACCTTGGGATCCTTACTGTGGGCACGCCGCTTGGGACCGCAGTTGAACCAGGCTCTCCTTCCGCGACTGATTGCAAAGGTGGAACAAGTTGTGCCTAATGAAGCTGAAGGCCGAGAAACTCCGATTCCCCCTTCGGCCATCCGGTTGACGAGATTGATTCTGGGAGGAGGTACTTCGAGTTCAGCGCAAGGGAGGCTCGGGAGGATCATGGGTCAAGAAGTATCCAGGGCCGTCCTTGCCGATCAAACAAACAGAGTTCAATTCAGCTCTTTTGCAGTAAGTCTTGTACTCTGGGTCGTGAGCGTCAGCAGTGCTGAACTAGATATCACTTAGCCGATCAACATTAACAAACGGGTGGGGAAACTCCGATTTCACATGACTTCGACTCCCCGGCGGCAGAAATTGGTTGAAAAGGGAACTTCAAAGTCTAATAAGCGGCTTTTCGATCTCATTCTTAATGAAGAGAATGAGTTAGCCTCAGGCGATTTTGGGACAATGTCTTCAATCAAACCCCAGGACTTCATTAAAAAGAGGATCATGCAATTGAGCAGATACGACATTGAGTATGCTTCAATCGTTATAGACCTTACAAAGCCAGACTTAGATACGGCGCAAATTTCTCAAGGGCAGATGGAGACTACGTTAGAGGAGATATGGCGTGCAGCCAATCAAGGAAAGAGGTTCAGAGGTGTGTGCGGCGTTCACGATGGCTCATGGTAAACTTGCCACTGACAGTCTGTTAGTTTAACATGTTCCCAATACCCGAGCATTCCGTGTCTTTGTGAGGTTTATTTGGACAAAAGAATTTTCGCGATGACCTGGAATATCTGCATGTATGCGTTGCCATCTGTCGTTTCGCCCGGCGCGTAAAACTAGAAAATGCATCATCTCTTCCCAATCAGCACACATACTACACACCCCAGCCTAGACAGTATGCCTCCACAAAGCCAACGCCCGTTCCTTCTCACTCATCGCGTCCAACTCAGCCTGAGACCGTCCCTCGGCCTGTCGATCGAGCTCCTTGTTCTTGATATGGAACGCGACTGCGACGGCGCATACAGTTGCGATTAGGCCGGCGTGGAATGCGATGGTTGCGCGGAGGCCGTTTATGTACTTTGGGGCGTCTTTTTCTTGGCTGTGTGAATATGAGTGATTAGTATGGTTTAGGTGGGAGAATGAGGAGAGAGGGAGAAGTGGAACTTACTAGACAGTAGAAGCTGCAATTCCTCCAATAGCTCCAAACGCAACCTTCACACCAGAGGCAACAGCCCGCTTCGAACTGCTCACAATACTTCGTCCACCAACCAACCCAATCAATACCCCATCCTTCCATCTCGTAACACACGGAAAACTTACTTGTTTTGCAAGAGTCCAATGACGAAGGGCATCTGGGGCTGCGTCCCCGAAACAGCCAAAAACGTTCCAAAGAGCTTAAAGACGTTTCCATGTGCGTGCAGGACGATTGTGAACCCGGCGATCGCGATGAGGGAGTGCGCAATTATGAATGGCGTGCGGAGGCGGATTTTATCAGACCACTAGGGATAGGGGGTTGGTGTTTGTGGGTTGCGAGGGGTTGTTGTGTATGCGTGGGTGTATGCGTGGGTGTATGCGTGGGTGTATGCGTGGGTGTATGCGTGTGTGAGAGCTTACCCATGAAGTCGTGAGCGCGAGAAGGACTGCGCAGGCGTAAGGAGGCGCGACGAGGATGTTAGACAACGCCACAGAGAACCCAAAACCGCGCAAGATGACCGGGCTATACAGTGAAGCGTCAATTAGAAAGTACCCAGCGTTTATGCTAGGCATCTGACTCACATAAAGTGCGCCAAGGAATAGGCAGGCATTGTCTAGCACCCAAGCGCAACCGAGAGCGCCCAAATCTTCCAATCCAAAAGATGCGCCAGAACTTTCTGAGTCGTGAGCCAGTCGTGCTCTCCATCACCGCGATCACGGTCCAATAGGCGAATGACTAGGAACAAGCTACATGAGTGCCCATGATGTCGATGACTGAAACTGCGCACTTACCGTGCTTCCGTTCCTCCTCAGTAAGGAATTTCGCGTTGTCCGGAAAGTCGACAATCAGAAACCAGCCAATTGTACCCGCGACGATGGTAATAATGCCAAGCACGATAAAGATCCAGCGCCACAACACTTTCTGAGTCGTCAGGGGGTCGTGCTCTCCATCACCACGATCACGGTCCAGTCGACGAATGACTAGGAACAAGCGAATTGCACTTGAGCGCTCATGACGTCAGGGGCTGAAATACTGCGGACTGACCGTGTCTCCTCTCTTCCTCAGTAAGGAACTTGGCGTTATCCGGAAAGTCGACAATGAGCAACCAGCCAATTGCGCCGGCGACGATGGTAACAATGCCAAGCATAATAAAGATCCAGCGCCAGCCCTGGAGGCCGCCAAGACCGTGCATGCGCGCGAGGCCGTAAGCGAGGATGGAGGCGAATCCTGAAGCTAGGACTAATAAGAGAGGAATATGTCAGTGTATCAGGCACCGGCGTGAAATAACCTTGGCGTACTGCTTGACATGTAGAAGACGGATAGGCGGCGTTGGACTTCGTACCGCTTGTACCATGAGGAGATCAGGTACACGCAGGCAGGGAAGAAGCCAGCCTCGAGACAGCCAAGGATTGCGCGGCAGACGGCGAGTGTTTTCCAAGAGTGGACGAAGCCCATGCCGAGGGTGGTCGCACCCCATAGAATAATGATCGTCGTCAAAAAATTGCGGGGCTGGAGACGACGGAGAACGAGGGTCGAAGGGAGCTCGAACAAAAAGTAGCCGATGAAGAAGACGAGCAGGGAGATGGAATAGTAGTTGTTTTTCCAGCCTTCAAACTTGAGTGTGACGCCGAGGCCTTCGACGCGAGCGCTTCCAAGATTGACTCGATCGATGAGGGAGAGGGCGTAAAGAACGCAAATGATGGGCATCAACCGAAGGTCGATGCGTTTCCTACAAGACGTTGGTTAGGGCACTGCGACGACGACGGCACACGACCAACTTGAACTGACATGAGTGCGCGCTCACGAGCAGTGTCAAAGCCTTCGTTGTCGTTGGACTCGAGGCTGCGCTGGAACTCGATGTGCTTCTCGTCGTGCTTAGGGATTGGAGGAAGACGGAGTGCGATACGAGGAGTAGAACAAGCCAGTCAACGTTTTCTCCGAGGTTGGCGTCGAGGTCAAGAAGACTAATTTCAAATGGGTGCCTGCCTCGACCTCGGTCAATCCGGAACACTCTATGAATGGACATGTTTCCGGGCTTCCACTAAAGTCTATTAATTTTGATCTAATTACAAGAGCATAGCAAACACTATATGCTACATATTGTCCCAGATGAAAGGAATACACAACCATAAAAATACAGCTCTCAGTCGAACTCCTAAGCCAGCACAACAGATTCCACTTTCTTCATATCTCCCGAATCGTCGCCCTCCAGTGTCTTCGCCTCCAAGTCCTTCAGCGACCGCTGCTCCTGATAGAACACAGCGACAGCAACGATTTCAAGTGCCACATAAGCGACAAGGAACCAGAGCGCAGCAGACCTGCCCTCGAATCCCGTCTCACTCTTGCCCTGGCTCGACCTTTGCTCGTCCACCGACGCCTGGATGGACGTCGTAGCGGAGGTTCCGACTGCGGCGCCGAGCTGAAGAGCAGCGTTAAATACGGCACCAACAGTTCCTGCATACTCAGGTGGAGTATTCTGGAAGATGGCGATGTTCGTGAGCACGAAGACCGTTGCGGTGCCAGAGGTGCCGATAATGAAAGCTGGGAAGACGAGTGGCCAGTACCGATCTCGCAGGTCGGCAGAGAACGGGAGCATAATGGAGGCAGTGAAAGCGAGTCCGAGCCCGACTAGGATGAGGATCTTAGGTCGTCCAAGCGTCGCAATACGTGCACCGTTGATCATGAAGAAACCACCGAATACTCCGAGCGGCAAACTATGAGAAACTGCGTTAGCGAGAGTGTTTTGACAGGAGACGAACCGGTTTTACTCACAACTTGACACCAGTGATGATGGTAGACCAATGCAAGTAGTCCTGCCAGTACGGGGAAAATGTCAGGTAGATCTGAATCCACCAGAAGTACGGCATGAGTGCGACCGCGAAGAGGACCGCAAAGTTCGGATAGAACCATAGCTTAGGTGGACTATTGAAAGGCTACAATTAGTGCGTGGACAACAAATAGGGCAAACTGTTACTTACAGCGCTGCATTCTTCTCCTCAATCCGGGCCTCCCATAGGAAGAAAGCCACAACTAGTGCGACTGACACAAAGAGCGGCACCAGAACACCAGCCGACTTCCAAGGCGACACAGAGCCAGTGGTCAATGCGTAGACAAAGATGATAATGGCAGCTAGGAAATGTAACCCAATCAGTATGCGATCGATTAGGCTGCTCAATGAACTTACCAGTCAAGGCAGACACCCCTACGAAGTCAAGTTGCGACACCTTCGTATCCTCATGGCCAGGCATACTGGGTATCAAGAATAGACAAGCCGCAGAGATGGGAAGCGCGATGATTGCGATGAGCCAGAAGATCCAGCGCCAAGACGCATACTGAACCAAAATGGCTCCCACGATCGTCCCGAGTACTGGAACACGTCGCAAATTAGTCTTCGTTTCGCATCCATAATTCGCGAACTTACCATTCCCGATAGCTGCAGTCGCACCGAATAAACCTATTGCACGTGCCTGCTCCGAAGGTTCAGGGAACAGTTGAACCAGGAGATTGAGCGCAGACGGAATCGTAAGAGACGCTCCGACGCCTTGCAGCGCTCGCAAAACAATCAAAACGATGCGATCGTTGACGAAACCACCACCGAGTGACATAGCCCCGAAGAACGCAGTGCCGATGATGAACGCTGGTTTCGGACTGTATACATCTGAGATTCGGCCGCTCTACGAAAATGAAGAAAGTTAATTTCATCATTGCCGAGTAAAAGTCAACACCAACGTACGATTAGCAGGAAAGATGCAAACGTCGCCTGGTACGCCGCCAATAGCCATACAGAGTCGCTCTCCGTAAGACCAACGCTGTGAGTCACAGCAGGAAGAGCGGGCAGGATCGCAGAGTTGTTCATCGTATCCAAGAATTGCCCAAGACAGAAGATCGCCAGGAGTGCATATTTGCGAAGTGGTCGAGCGGACGCTAGAGACTGGTGTTCATTAGAAGCTGGCTTCTCTGGTACCTCGCCAGCGACAAGAGTTGGCGCAGGAGTGAGCTCAACAGACATAGGAGTAGATGCCATTGAAGTCAATGAAGAGCTGGGGAGTCGACTGTGGGTGATGTTAATCCCGACCTGAGAGCACCGAACTTATATCCTACGATGACCGAGAGTCCAAGTACACGCAATTCATGATCATTAAGCCCGCCATTGCGTTCTCAGCCGCTGAGTGGTGGAATGTGGAGGTGATGGTGGTGGATTACCAACATTGGTCAATGGTCAGTCATGACCGAGACTAGACCCTGATTAGATTATAAACGATCCTCGGCGAATATCAACGAAGCCGCGTTTGTTCTATTGCGTCTCAAACATATCTGAATCAGCTAAATGACTTGTTATCGCTCGTGAACCTACACGCAAGCGTGTGATAATTTGTGGTCTAGTGGGTGGAGGACTGCCCGAAGACGCAGAACGTGTAACAAATCTGGAAAACCGAATCAGCATAAACTTCATATCACCCCTGTTGCTATAAACGTTTTAAGCCTTCAATGAGAGCCCCCAAGGTCTAACATTCGTTGGGCAAGAGATAGAAGTGGCCGCGAGGTCATGGTTAGTTGCCTTATGCATCTGCCGCACCGCGTAAGCGACTAAAACGAAGGCAAAACATCATACTAACATCATATGCGTATCCCGGTTTCAGACCAACAAATCTCCAAATTCGCGAAATCAATAGCCGGAGGTTCACCAATTCAACGATAAATATCATAAAGGCCCAATATCGACCATAAGCACTCGTAAAACTACAAAGTCGATCACCGCATCCCCACGCATATAGTGTGCCCCCCCCCCACTCCAGACTTCCAATTCTCAACCCCAACTCAAAACGACGTGCTCCACAAATCCAACGCATTCCTTTCACTCAGCGCGTCTAGATCTACCGGGAACCATCCGGCTGCGTTACGACCAAGCACCTTATTGGCGGCGCGATCAAGTTGAACAACTAGCTCAGTTTCAGTGCTTCAAAGTCGACCTGGATCACTCTACAAATCAGACACATTTACTAGTCTTCTAGTATAATTCATTAATTCCGATCTAATTGTAAGAGCATAGCAAACTATGTGCTACATATCAACCCCGAATAAAACAAATAAGAAACGTAGAAATACAGCTCTCAAACAGACTCTAAGTTAAGCCATCACAGTAGATTCTACCTTCTTCATGTCTCCCGAATCATCACCCTCCAAGGTCTTCGCCTCCAAGTCCTTCAGCGAACGCTGCTCCCGATAGAATACAGCGACGGCGACGATCTCGAGGGCTACAAAGGCAACAAGGAACCAGAGCGCAGCAGATCTGCCCTCGAATCCCGTCTCGCTCTTGCCCTGGCTCGACCTTTGCTCGTCCACGGACGCCTGGATGGAGGTGGTAGCCGAAGTCCCGATCGCCGCACCGAGCTGAAGCGCGGCGTTGAAGACCGCGCCGACGGTACCTGCGTACTCAGGTGGAGTCGTTTGGAAGATAGCGATGTTCGTGAGCACGAAGACAGTCGCGGTTCCGGAGGTGCCGATGACGAACGCCGGGAAGACAAGCGGCCAGTATCGGTCTCGCAGGTTGGCTGAGAATGGGAGCATGAGGGAGGCGGCGAAGGCAAGCGTGAGCCCGGCTAGAATGAGGATCTTAGGCCGACCGAGCTTGGCGATGCGCGCGCCATTGATCATGAAAAACCCGCCGAAGATTCCGAGAGGTAAACTAAATGAGGTGTTATATTAGCAAGAGCATTCAAACAGGGGATGAAATGACTTGACTCACAATTTAACACCAGTGATGATGGTCGACCAATGGAGGTAGTCTTGCCAGTATGGGGAGAAAGTGAGGTAGATCTGAATCCACCAGAAGTACGGCATGAGCGCGACAGCGAACAGGACCGCGAAGTTTGGGTAGAACCACAGCTTGGGCGGACTATTGAAAGACCAAAATTAGCACATAGATATAGCAGAAGGTAAATTATTACTCACAGTGCAGCGTTCTTCTCTTCGATCCGAGCTTCCCACAGGAAGAAAGCTACGACCAAAGCGACAGACACAAACAGCGGCACCAGAACGCCAGCCGACTTCCAAGGGGAAACGGAGCCAGTGGTCAAGGCGTACACGAATATAATGATCGCGGCTATAAAAAGTAACGCGATCAGTATGCGAACGGAGTAAACGATCAAAGTAAACTCACCAGTCAAGGCGGACACTCCGACGAAGTCAAGCTGTGATGCCTTAGCATCCTCATGGCCCGGCATTGAGGGTATCAAGAACAGACAAGCCGCGGAGATTGGAAGCGCAATGATCGCAATCAACCAGAAAATCCAGCGCCAAGACGCATATTGAACTAATATAGCTCCGACAATAGTTCCGAGCACTGTATCACATTATGCATTAGTTATCACTTTACGGTTAGGAACTTGCGAACTCACCATTCCCGATAGCCGCGGTCGCACCAAATAGTCCAATCGCACGTGCTTGCTCAGAAGGTTCGGGGAACAGCTGAACCAACAAATTGAGCGCAGACGGAATCGTAAGAGACGCTCCGACGCCTTGCAATGCTCGTAGAACAATCAACACGATGCGATCGTTGACGAAACCGCCACCAAGTGACATAGCGCCGAAGAACGCAGTGCCGATGATGAATGCCGGTTTCGGACTGTATACGTCAGAAATTCGACCGCTCTACAGAAGAAAATAAAATCAGTCGGGTGTGTTACTGAAAGGGCTAATACATGAACATACGATGAGCAGGAAAGACGCGAATGTTGCTTGATATGCCGCTAGTAGCCATACAGAGTCGCTCTCCGTAAGACCAACGCTGTGAGTCACAGCAGGAAGAGCGGGCAGGATCGCAGAGTTGTTCATCGTGTCCAAGAACTGCCCAAGACAGAAGATCGCCAGGAGTGCATATTTGCGAAGTGGTCGGGCAGACGCTAGAGGCTGGTGTTCGACAACTGGCTTCTCTGGTACTTCACCAGAGACAAGAGTAGGTGCCGGAGTAAGCTCAACGGACATGGGAGCAGATGCCATTGAGGAGTGAGTCGGTGAGGAACAGGGGAGTCGACTGTTGGTGATGCCAATGTTGACCTGGGAGCGCCGAATTTATATCCAGCAATGACCGAGAGTCCAAGTACAGGCAAGTCATGATCATTAAGCTTTGCATATTGCGTTCTCCGTCGCTGAGTGGTGGAGGTGGAGGTGATAGTGGGGCGATTACCAACAACGGGCAATGACCGGTGATGACCGAGACAGGCCCTGATTAGATTATATATAGAATCCGGGGAACATGAACGAAGCCTATTGCGTTTCGGGCATATCTGAATCAGCAACATGGATTGCTCTTGCTCGTGGGATTGCGTGCCAGCGTCTGACTGGTCGTGATGGATTGTTCCAGAAACATAGACGGGAGCAATCGTGAGACCCAAACGAGCATATCTTTCGTATTTACCATTCTATTAATTTAGACATTTAGACTACCATTGGAAGCTCCGGGAGTCTCGCTTTCGCAGAACGAAAGGCAAACCTAGTAGGAAATGATATTCGTGGTTGACTAACCTCCACTCGCCGATCACGCAATCGTTTGAAAAAGTGCAACATAACACGTATGCACCCCACAATTCCTGGTCGACAGGCTTCTAAATTCTCAGACACTTTTCAGACTGACTAAATCAACAAGTACCTATTCTTCCTATATACCACATCAATGCCTGCCCCAAATGCTCGTAAACTTGGAAAACTCACTATCTCGCCTGCATGCATATACCCAACACTGATCTCAAAGATCTGTTTCTTCTCATTTACAGAATTCAACGCGATTTGAGGTTTGAAATCTTCCAGTCACCTCGCAACTGAGTTATTTATTCCGAACATGAAATGCGACTGTAGCAGCGCATATGATCCCAGTGAGCTCGGTCTCGGAGCAAACGCAGCAATTATATTTCAGTACAGTCCATTAAGTTTAATCTAATTACAAAACCATAGCAAACAGCTATATGCTACATACAGTATTAACCCGGGACAGAAGGAATAGAGAAACATAAAAATACAGCTATTCATCGATTCATCGAACTCATAATTAAGCTACCACGACAGACTCCACTTTCTTCATATCTGAATCGTCGCCCTCCAAAGTCTTCGCCTCCAAGTCCTTCAGTGATCGCTGCTCGCGGTAAAACACGCCCACAGCGACGATCTCGAGAGCCACATAGGCGACAAGGAACCATAGTGCAGCAGACCTGCCCTCGAATCCCGTCTCATTCTCGCCCTGGCTCGACTTCTGCTCGTCAACGGAAGCTTGAATCGATGTAGTAGCGGAAGTCCCAACTGCAGCACCGAGCTGAAGAGCAGCATTGAATACTGCGCCGACGGTGCCCGCGTACTCCGGAGGAGTATTCTGGAAGATAGCGATGTTGGTGAGCACGAAGACCGTTGCGGTTCCGGATGTCCCGATTATGAAGGCTGGGAAGACGAGTGGCCAGTATCGATCGCGCAGGTTGGCTGAGAATGGGAGCATGAGGGAGGCAGCAAACGCAAGTCCGAGTCCGATCAGGATGAGGACCTTAGGTCGGCCAAGTTGTGCGATGCCGTTGATCATGAAGAACCCGCCGAACACTCTGAGAGGCAAACTAAACAAAGCACAGAGTTAGTAGGAGCCTCGTGCAAATGAACAAGATGCCTGTACTTACAACTTAACACCAGTGATGATGGTAGACCAGTGCAGGTAATCTTGCCAGTACGGAGAGAAAGTGAGGTAGATCTGGGTCCACCAGAAGTACGGCATAAGCGCAACCGCAAAAAGGACCGCAAAGTTGGGATAGAACCACAGCTTAGGTGGGCTATCGAAAACCTATAATTAGCGCTTGGATATACCAGAATGTAAATTGTTACTTACAGTGCGGCATTCTTCTCCTCGATCCGGGCCTCCCACAGGAAGAATGCAACGACCAATGCGACCGACACAAAGAGTGGGACCAATACGCCAGCCGACTTCCAAGGGGACACAGAGCCAGTGGTCAAGGCGTAGACAAATATAATAATGGCAGCTAAGAAATGAAACATAGTCAGCATGCGAAAAGGTGTCAGTATTATAATAAAACATACCAGTCAAGGCAGACACTCCGGCGGGATCGAGTTGTGACACCTTCGTATCCTTGTGACCGGGCATACTGGGTATTAAGAGCAGACAAGCTGCAGAAATGGGAAGTGCAATAATCGCAATCAACCAGAAGATCCAACGCCAAGACGCGTATTGAACCAAGATCGCTCCCACGATGGTCCCAAGCACTGCAACATGTCGCACATTAGTTTTCGTCCCGCATCTATAATTCGTGATCTTACCATTACCGATGGCCGCAGTCGCGCCAAACAATCCTATCGCACGCGCCTGCTCGGAGGGTTCAGGGAACAGTTGAACCAAGAGATTGAGTGCAGACGGAATCGTAAGAGATGCTCCAACACCCTGCAATGCTCGCAGAACAATCAACACGATACGGTCATTGACGAAACCACCGCCAAGAGACATGGCGCCAAAGAATGCAGTGCCGATAATAAATGCCGGTTTGGGGCTATACACGTCGGAGATTCGACCGCTCTGCAGAGTCAAGAAAGAAAGTCAGTTCTATTCCCGTGAACTGTACATGTCAACATACGATTAGGAGAAAAGACGCAAATGTTGCTTGGTATGCTGCTAGCAGCCATACAGAGTCGCTTTCCGTAAGGCCAACGCTGTGCGTTACAGCAGGCAGTGCAGGAAGGATCGCAGAGTTGTTCATCGTATCCAAGAACTGCCCAAGACAAAATATAGCCAAGAGCGCATATTTGCGAAGTGGTCGAGCGGAGGCTAGAGGCTGGTTCTCGGTCACGACAGGTTTCTCCGGTACTTCGCCAGAAACAAGCGTCGGTGTAGGAGTGAGCTCAACAGACATAGGAGCAGATGCCATTGGGGTCGATGAGGAGCTGGGGAGTCAACTGTTGGTGATGTCAATCTCGACCTGGGAGCGACGAATTTATATCCAGAGATGACCGAGAGTGCAAGTACACGCAAGTCATGATCATTAAGCTTTGCATATTGCGTTCTCCGTCGCTGAGTGGTGGAGAGTGGAGGTGATAGTGGTGGATTACCAACATTGGTCAGTGGTCAGTCATGACCGAAGCTAGACCCTGATTGGATTGGAAATGATCATCGGCCAACATGTGCGAAGCCGCAGCTTGTTCCATTGCGTATCGAACATGTCTGAATAAGCAGCAAAGCTTATCAATAGCTGTGAAGCATAATGCAAGCCTCTGACTTGCCATCGTCAGCTGGGTGATGGACTTTTTGAGGCTGCCAGGCGCCGAATTAGCATATCTAGAAACTGCTGAAGCAATCCTTCGTAGAACCTTGTTGATTTAACATTTTATCTCTCTTCGAATGCTTCGGAAGTCTGTTTTTCGTGGAATAAAAAAACAACAAGGTAGCCCGACCTTATTATGGAATTATCTAAAACGAAATTGCAAGTACACCGACACCGACATTAAAAGCACACCTCAAACTTCCAACCTCCCAACCTCCCAACCTCCCAACCATCCAAATCCTTCAATCTCCTAATCTCAACTAGCATTTCGTCATATCCTAAGTTAGAAACAATCACAATCACAATCCCCAAAACCAGAAAAGACTTTATCCCAACCTTCCACCCGCATATATTCCCCCCCAAAAAACAGTATACCTCTACAGGGCCAACGCACACACCTTTTCACTAGTTGCATCCGATTCGACTTGAAACCGTCCCTGCGCTTAGCGGTTGAGCTCTTTATTCCGAATATGGAACGGGTCACCACGGCGCATATAGT
This sequence comes from Ceratobasidium sp. C01, assembly GCA_025200755.1. Classification (NCBI taxonomy): domain Eukaryota; kingdom Fungi; phylum Basidiomycota; class Agaricomycetes; order Cantharellales; family Ceratobasidiaceae; genus Ceratobasidium; species Ceratobasidium sp. C01. The sequence continues at coordinate 18,670 of JANWGL010000306.1, forward strand.
CACTATGAGTCCTGTGTGGAAGGCAGTGGTTACGCGCAGGCCATTTATGTATTCCAGGGCGTTTTTTCTGACCAGGCTTGAAATGTACAGGTAATATGCGCTGGTGGGAGAGGGTGCGGGGAGAAAGTGGGGAGAGGGGGGCAAGGGAGAGGAGGCAAGTGGGGGGGAGGGGTTTACTAGACTGAAAACGCCACGACCCCCCCCAATAGCACCACACGCAGCCAGACGAAACCACACGCTTACAGTTACTCGCAATGCTACTCGGCAAAATCCCCCTTGGCTCAAGGAGCGCTCGTGAGGGATCCGGAGAAACGGCTGACTCCGGATCGCGGAGGAGCTCAAGGAGCACGTGATAACGTGCTCCCTCAGTGCTCACGAGCACTCCGGAGCGCTCGTTAGAATCAATCGCTCGATCACGAGCGCTCCGGAGTGCTCCTGAGCGGCCGGAGCAGCTGGAGCCACCCTCCGGATCCGGAGCGCTCTGGGCCCAAGAGGGATTTTGCCGATGTACACCCGCACCACACTCAACCAGCCCTCACCCCACCTCATCACGCACGAAAATCTAAGCGGGTTTACTATTCTGCGAGGCCGGCACTAGTCGCTCGTCTTCCCAACATTAATTATCGGCGCCCCCAGTACCGCGACGGTGCTTGCCCTCACTGACATTGCCATCTAACAGAATACTGAACTGAGCGTTCACGTAGAGAGGTCGTTTTTTCGATGCGAGGCAGATTCTGGCAGCTGAAAATATGATGGTGTAGTGTGGAAAACAAGGAGAAAATCAGCTTTCACACTAGCTCATGGTAAAATAACCACTGACAGTCTATTCGATTGACATGTTTTCAAAATTTGAGCATTCCGTGTCTCTTTGAGGCTTGTTTGGACAAAAAACCCATCGCGATGACCCGAAATATCAGCATGTATGCGTGGCTATCTGTCCTTTCGGCTGATGCGAATGTAGTAGTCTATGTTTCCCCTACGTTTCCTTGTTATTCCCCTGCTTTTCATATAATCTGATATGTATCAGTAAATCCGTGGGCACTCTGAATAATCTAGTCTAAGCTCAGATTTCATCTTGATGCCAAACCTAGGTTACCCCCACACTTGATTGCCAGGTATTGCAGGATATGTGCTCTGATTCATGAAAGCATCCAAAACACTCCTCCCTAGTTAGCGATTATAGGTATTACATCCTATAAATAACATCACAACCGATCCCTCCTGGAGCACACGCAGATTCTCTGATGTTCGGCGTGGCCAAGTGGGCGGAGAAGATAAGAATATCAAGTATAGTATGCACAGACTGAATCTGGAGACCGAAATAACACATCTGTCATACAGCCTACAACCTAGACGGTATAAGTACCTCCTCAATCTCAAAAGCGTGTTCAACGGAGAAATACAGGTAGAATGGCGCATGAGAACAGAAACAATAGGTTATGAGATATGCTCAGACGATGGACGATCCCCGTCCAGAATCTCCTGTGTCCCCTTAAACACCTTGGCATAGAGCGCCTCCGACTCCGACAATTGACCTTGGCTCCAGTATGTCGACGCAACCATTGCCAGACCAGCAAGAGACTTTAGCGTGTCTGGATGATCTCTGCCCAGCACTCTCTGCCTCGTCTCAAGCACCTCGGCATAAAGTGTCTCCGCCTCGGGCAGCCGACCTTGTTTCTGGTAGGTCGACGCAAGCTCTCCTATAGTCTTGAGTGTCTCTGGATGTTCTCTGCCCAACACCCTCTGCCTCGTCTCAAGCACCTCGGCATAGAGTACCTCCGCCTCCGACAGCCGACCTTGGCTTGGGTCTGTTGACGCAAGCATTGCCAGACCAGCGAGAGACACTAGCGTGTCTGGGTGACCTCTGCCCAGCACCCTCGTCTGCGTCTCAAGCACCTTGGCATAGAGCGCCTCCGCCTCCAACAGCTGACCTTGGCTCCAGTATTTCGACGCAAGCATTGCCAGACCATCGAGGGGCCTTAGCGTGTCTGGATGACCTCTGCCCAGTACCCTCTGCCTCGTCTCAAGTACCTCAGCATAGAGCGTCTCCGCCTCCCGCAGCTTCCCCTGCTTCTCGTATGTTGATGCTAAGCTGTGCATAGACGCCAGCGTGTACGGATGATCTCCGCCCAGCACCTTCTTCCGCGTCTCAAGCACCTGAGCACGGAGCGCCTCCGCCTCCAACAGCTGACCTTGGCTCAAGTCTGTCGATGCAAGCATTGTCAGACCATCGAGAGACATTAGCAGGTCTGGATGACCTCTGCCCAGCATCCTCTGTCTCGTCTCAAGCACCTCGGCATGGAGCGCCTCCGCCTCCCGCAGCTTCCCTTGCTTCTCGTATGTTGATGCTAAGCGGTGCATAGACACCAACGTGTGCGGATGATCTCTGCCCAGAACCCTATTCTGCGTCTCAAGCACCTCGGCATAGAGCGCCTCCGCCTCCGATAGCCGACCTTGACTCGAGTATGTCGACGCAAGTATCCCCATGCCCACGAGTGTGTCCTTGTGCTCTGCGCCGATCACCCGCTTCTTCGCCTCGATCACCTCCAGGAACAGCCCCTCCGACTCCTGCCACCGCCCCTGATCGCGATACGTCATTGCGAGGGTGTACATGCTCTTGAGCGTTTCAGGATCCTCTTCGCCAAGCACTCGCTTGCTGACCCCAATCACCTCGGTCAGCAGCATCGCTGCCTCCTCCAACCTGCCCTGTGCCTGGAATGTGATCGCCAGGTTGAACATGTGAGGGAGAGTTGTGGGGTGTTCGTTGCCAAGCGCGTCTCGGCTCGCTTGTAGTGCGATCGTGTCGAATTCCATCTCCTTTTTTGGATATCCAGCCTCGCCATACACCAAGGCCAGATTACGAGCGAGGTCGGGTACTGTCTGCGCGCAATCTAAGCCCAAGGCCAGAATGTGTGGTAAAAGTCGGCGCCGAAACGCATGGTCGTCTGAGGTCCATTTCCAGTTCACGCAGAGCGCAATCACCCACGTGGAACACTCACGCACCGTCGCCACATCTGGCGTAGTAGTGCGGCACCATTGTTGTACGAGTGGATGGATCGAGTACGACCCAGAGTGCGTGTCATAGTCCACCAACGAGAAAGCGCGTAGACTGCTCGTGAGTTCCTTGAGCGAGAGCGCGTCCCATTCGCCGGCTGGTGTCCTGAGCGAAGACAACAAGTCGTATATTACTATTTTTGTGGCATTTTGCGGCTCGTTCAAAGGTATCCACGGCTCGTAGGACGCGGCTGTGGTGCTAGCGGCTTTGAAGAACGCCTCCGAGATCCCTTCATGATGCAGGAACGACATTATGTGCAGCAACTGTTTGCTACGAGCAGAAAGTTGTTGGTAGCTAATCTCACAGGATGCGTACACTGAAAATTTGTAGTCGTCCGTCTGCGTGATTAAGTGCTCGCGTAGTAGGCGTGCTCGAGCTGACTGGAATATCTCCGAGTACTCGGCTAGTCCGCACCCAGTCGCGCGCATATATGCGCCGGACTGCACGATCGCAAGTGCAAAGTAGCCAACATCCTACCGCTCGCATTGAGCTCAGCTTAAACGAATCGGGTACAAACCGCGCACCTTGACGATTTTGTTTGCAATGCTAACCGTCTCTTCCTTGTCGTCTGCTCCGGAAACCTTGAAAAGCAGCTGGAGCGCATCGCCAGGTCGCATTCCGCCTACTCGGTGGTGGGAATCAGGTCCTTGTGTATGCGCGATCATTTCCTGGTTTCGAGTGGTGATCAAGATATCTCCATGCGCGCATACAGGGGAGAAATCATGCAGATTGAGCCCCCGATTGTCCACGTTGTTGAGGACTAGCAGCCATCGTTCTTTTTGCAACACCAGCCACACCAATGCCTCCTCCGGAGTTCCTCCCGCCTTAGCCTTTCTAGCGAGGGAGGTAAGGTCAGTTGAGATCGTCCCACGGCTGGTCGCGTCGATGTAGAACACGTCCCAAAACCTACAGAGAAGCTTAGATTAATCCAAGGGAGGGAGCGGTATTGCACACGTACTTGTTTTTGTGCATATGGACAAACTTCAGAGCCAGCTGAGTCTTGCCGGTACCTCCAGGTCCATACAATACAAACAGACGCCGTTCCGTTGTTGGAGCCCCGAAGAAGTATCCCTCCATCTGACCAAGAATATCTTCTCTACCAGTAAACACCTGCGACGGTGGCGGACATTGTCCGATCAATGACCTCGCTTCCTTCACATATTGCACATTGCCATCTGTGCGACAAACGAAGGTCTACACCCCTCCACATTAACATAATACGAGGATACGTACTTAGTATTCTGGCACTTCTTGCCCCCGTTACAATCACCCTCGCCGCCTTCTGTAAGCTCAAATTGATATTCGCATTTTGAAGGTAGTTTCGTGTATGGGCTTGCACCTCCGACAGCTGCTCCGGATTTGACTGGTCGATGTCTTGCATTCCTTGTTCCGTGTTGAACCGAAAATATACGTCCTCAGTGTGTTCGAATCGACTTGAAACCTCCTGATTCGTCCTCTCGCAATCGGTTGCGATCGAATGAGCGACCTGATACAAGCTGGGTGAAAAGAACGAGGATAGCCTGCTTCCAGCTGACATGTGGACGGAGTGAACCTGTCCATATCCGACGCTGAGGCAGATAGAGAGCGGTCGCCCGGGATATATTCGTTCGAGCTCTTGCAACGCGTGCGCCGCTGGGTTGTGGCATCCGGGTCCTCCCCCGATGTACGGCACCTTCACACCGTTCTCCTCGATCAGCGCCTGCTTGAACATCCTAGGCGTCGCCGTCGTTGCTCGTACTGCCTCGACGATCGTACAGTCGGGTCCTTGGTGTGCGTCAGCCGTGTAGGTGCGAATGTAGGTGGGAGCGCTGCCTCGTATCGCGCTTGCAGGCATGGCGCAAACCATTCTGTCACGAGATCAGTTCTATACTAGCTAGACTTCAGGCGCCAGATAGCTCACACTTTGCAGCCAGTACTCTGGTCATCGTCCTCAATCATTCGTGCGTCCGCGCGTCCGCAATGCTCGGCTACGATCTCGCCCATCAATAGTTCTAGTTCCTTGGCGCTAAACGCGCTGCTCAAAGGGCGCTGCTTTTTCTTGAAGGTGCGCTTCAGAATCTTGCTGTAGCACAAGATCGCATCGTCGGCAGTCAGCCCGAGTCTTCCTAGTAGGATCGCAGCCAGCCTGTGAACTCTCAGCGAGCGGTAGGATGAACGCTAGGTACTGATACGTACCCGCCTGTTCCGGTTCCAACGATAAGATGAAACCACGCGCAAGGTCGAGGGACCTCGGAAAGTTCTTTTTCAACTTGGATGGTTTTCATTAGCGCGGAGACGATAACAAGAGTGCTGAGCACGTTAATGCTGCCTCCATCTACGACTGTTATTAACATCCTTACATTCGAGACAGCAACAGGAACATACCTAGGATCAGTAAGCGCAGCGCAGTCTCAAGGCCGTCTTCCATATTTTGGCTTGCGGGGAGGGGGCAGGGGGGAAGTTGAATGGCTGAGAGTCGTGGTGGTGAAGATGGGGACTGATGACAATGAGGCGGCGCCTATGCGGTTATCGCCATTTGAGATAAAATTTTTGATAAGTTACAGCAAATTGCTCTCGCTTGTGAAGCTGTACGCGAGTATCAGAGTTGTCGTGGTCGAGCAGGTGATGGATCGTTCCAGAAACCCGGGCATGTAACAATCGTGAAAACGGAATAGGTATGTCCTTCATGTTTATCACTCCATTGGTTTAAACATTTGAATGGCATTAGGCATTTGAGAAGTTTCGCTCTCGCGGGACAGGGGACAGGGGTCGTGGTCGCGGCTGGCCAGCTTCCGCCTTGTTGCAAGTTCACGCGCACGAGGGAGGACGCCAAGAGACACAAACGAGAAAAGTGCCCAGCTAGATGGAAGCGAGCTCATATTATAAGTTGTTGCCTAAGAGATACAAACAAAGAACACGCTATACGACGATGTGAGCAACGAAGACAGCGCACAAGCTAACTTAAAAAAAGTACCTCAGCGAGATGAAAACAAACCGAGGGAAGAGGAACAACGAATACGAGCATATAAATGGATTTCTCAGAGGGTGGAACGGAACAGACAGCGAGCGAGCGAAAAAAAAACAAGCGAAACGCCAGGGGGAAATCCCCTAAACGCGTCCCACACGCATACACAGGGCGTGCGATCCTACCACGTGACCCTACTCATTCGACATCTATCACGTAAGCAATTGGAGCGAAAGTGCGACATAAATAAGGCCTCTCATGCACGAGGGCCCCACGAGCACATATTTCACATCCGAGAGCCAGGGTGTACTACCGCATGTCTAGAGCCAAGGGAGATCTCGCCGATGTGAAAGCCCCGTTGCCTTCTAGTTTCTCTCCAGCCGACATCTACTACCCACTCATACCCAGCCACCCTCTTTCGCTCAACCCCCTGCCCATATTTCAATGTCTTACATTGGCTCTCGGAGGGGGCTCGACTCCGGCGTCCACGCTTCGAGGGGTGGTTCAAATAAGATAGTCAACCGAACCGCGCTGATGCGCATACTCTTCCCTGGCGGTTGGGACAACCAGAACAGTCCAATTTTTGAGTGGTATAATATCCAGCAATACAAATACTTTCGGACGCTTCGGTACTACAAGGAACGCCAGAGCGTTAGACACGAGTTTATTGTGCTTCTGCTAGAAGATCATGCCGGACAGCCCACCGTGTCGTTTTGTAGACTCGAGCGCACGGCACATCCAGCACAACCGGTCTCAGCTCTCATTGCGGGTACCGAAGCCTTCGACTACGTCAAGTCATACGACGACAACCTCCAGGAACATACGAAAGCTGCCGACCTTGTCGCCGAAATCACGTTTCCACGAGTGTTTGATCTCTACGACGTGCTCGCAATCTGTTCAGCCTTAGCCGAGCACGAGCTGGCAGGTGGCTACAAACTGACGCAATACAACTGCTACTTCTTCTCATGGACAATCATGCTGCTATTGAAGCGACGGGCAGCCAATTGGGAGAGCATCTTCCAATTCAATTCAATTAAGGCGGCTCTCAACGACTTTGCCATTTACCACGCCTTCGCTGTGAACGGCGTAGTATTGGCCGTACCAGAAACGCTACGTGACACCCTTAGGCGCGAAATATCATCTCCTGCGTTCTGTGAGCTAGCCAGGGTCGCCCTGGGATCTTTACTGTGGGCACGCCCCATGAAATCACAGTTGAACCATGCTCTCCTCCCTCAATTGATCGCAACAGTGGAACGAGCCGCGTCTTATGAAACTGAAGACCGGACACCCCCGGTTCCCCATTCGGCCATACAGTTGATGAAATTAATTCTGCAAGGAAGTGTTTCCAGTCCAGAGAATGGGAAGATCGGGGGTATCATCAGTGAGGAAGTATCCAGAGCCGCCCTTGCCAATCAAGCAAACGAAATTATATTCAGCTGTTTAGCAGTAAGTCTTCTACTATAAGTCATGATTGGGTCGTGTTAGCAGTGCTGAAATGGAGATCTTTCAGCCTGTCATCGTTGAAAAACCCTGGGTGAGGAAAATCAAGCTTCACACGATGTTGGCTCCCCAGCGGCAGAAATCGATTGAAAAGGAAACCTCAAAATCTAACGAGCGGCTTGTCGATCTCGTTCTTAAAGATGAACATGATCTAGCTTCGGGGGTGGAACAGAGCGATTTCGAGACCACGTCTTCAATCAGACTCCAGGACTTCATTGAAGAGAGGATCACCCGACTGAGCAGATACGACGTTGAATACGCTTCAATCTTTGTGGACCTTGCGAAACCGGACCGGGCGACGGCATACATTTCTCAAGAGGGGATGAAGGATACATTAGAGGATGTATGGCGTACGGTCAATCTAGGAAAGAGGTTCAAAGGTGCGTGCGGTACTCATAATAGTCCACGGTAAACTTACCGCTGACAGTCTGCTAGATTAATATATATTCAATACACGAGCATTCCGCGTCTTTTTGAGGCTTGCTTGAACAAAAGTTGTCACGAAGACCCGGAATATTAGCATGTATGCGTGGCTATCTGTCGTTTTGCCCGGCACGAATGTAGCCGTCTATGTCTCCCCTGTGTTTTCTTGTTATTGCTCTGCTTTCGTGTTCCCTAATGCGCATCATTACGTCTGTGGGTGCTCTAATTCCTCTCTTGTTAGCTCAGATTCCATCCGGCCATCATGTACTCTACAATTTACCCTATTCGCCAACCTAGCAATTTATTTCTCTCCTCATTGGATCGATTTTAAGTCCTGGGTTATAATCACACTCAATCGCCAGGCATCGTAGAATGCGTGCTATGGTGAATAAAAAAAATCCAAAATACCCCTCCCAAGTGAGTAATTACAGGTACCACATCCTACAAACGGTATCACAAATGAACCTTCTCAGAGCACGCACGAGTTTGTTGTGTTCGACGTGGCTAAGTGGGGAACTGATAAGAACGCTAAGTATAGTAAGCACATAATAAATCCGAAAACCCGAACCGACACGCCCTCCGTATGTCTCTATTTAAACATTTTAGCTCTCATCGAGAGCTTCGAAAGTTTGTTTTTCGCGGCACAACAGATCGGTACAGTCGTGGTTGGCCACACCAACACCCGCCTCTTACGTAATCGTCTAAAACAAAAGTGCCAAATAACACCGACGCGAGCAGGGAAAGGGAGGGCAAGAGGGGCGTACTTGACTGTAGACGCCGCGGTTCCTCTAGTGGCACACCAGACGTAACCGCACGCTTAGAGTGACCCACAATACTTCGCCCAACAAGTCCTCATCCCACCTCTTCACGCTCGGAAATCTAAGCGGGTTTACTTATTCTACGAGACTGGTACTGGCCGCTCGTTTTCCCATTATTAAGTATAGGCAATTCCAGTACCGTGACAGCGTTTGCTCCCACCGATATCGCTGTCTAACGAAATAATAAACTAAGCGCTCATCTAGGGAGGATTCCGGCTGCTGAAAATGTGGCAGTGTAGTGCGGAGAACAGGCCAAATAGGCCGCATGTGCCACAAAATGCAGAAAATCGGCTTCCACCGACGCAATACCAAACACAGCATTGAAAGGCGTATTACCTCCTGATCTCTCTCCGCCAGTCGACATCTGCTGCTCACTTACACCCATCCCCCCCCTTTTCGCCTGATACCGTGCCCATATTGAATGTCTTACACAGGCTCTCGGAAGGGATTCGATTGCAGCGCATACGTTTCGAGAAATGGCTCGAGCAAGACGGTCGATCGCACCGCGCTTGCGCGCATACTCTTCCCCGGCGGTTGGCGCAACCAGAGCAGCCATATCTTTCGGTGGTACAATGTCCAGCGATTCAAGTCCTTTCGGACGCTTCAATACTACAAGGAACGCCAAGGCGTCGGCCACGAGTTTATTGTGCTTTTACTAGAAGACGAGGCCGGACAGCCTACTGCGTCATTTTGTAAACTCGAGCGCACTGCCGATCAGGAACAACCGATCTCAGCTCTCATTGCGGGCACCGAGGCTTTCGACTATGTCAAGACATACGACGATAACCTTCGGCAACATACCCAGGCCGCCGATCTTGTCGCCGAAATCACATTTCCACGAGTATTCGATCTTTACGACGTGCTCGCGATCTGTTCAGGATTAGCCGAGCACAAGCTAGCAGGCCGCTACACACTGAAGCAATACAACTGCTACTTCTTCTCATGGACAATCATGCTCTCATTGGAGCGACGGGCAGCCAATTGGGAGAACCGCTTCCGGGTTGATTCAATCAAAGCGGTTCTCGACAGTTTCAGCATCGACCACGCCCTCCCTGTGAACCCCGTACCATCAACCGTGCTAGAAACGCTACGCCGCATCCTTACGAATGAAGTATCGTCTCCCGCGTTTTATGCGCTAGCGAGAGTTACCTTGGGATCCGTGCTTTGGGCAAATCGCACGGTATCGCGGTTGGGCGACGCTCTCTGCCCTCGATTGGTTGCAAGGGTAGAACGAGTTGAGCCTTATGAAATCCCGATCCCTCCTTCGGTCATCCGGTTGATGAAATCGGTTCTGAAGATAGACCATTTCAGTGCATCGCTCGGGAGCGACATTGTTTATGAAGTATCTAGAGCCGCCGATACTAATCAAGCAAACGGGGTTCAATTCAGCTGTTTCGTAGTAAGTCTTGTACTCTGGGATATGTTAGTGGTGCTGAACTAAAAACTATTCAGCCGGTGAACATTAAAAAGCCCCAGAGGAGGAAAGTCACTACCCAAACAATGTTGGCTCTCCGGTGGCCGAAATTATTTGAAAAGCGAACCCCAAAGTCCTGCAATCCCATTCCCGGCGGTGAACGCAGCAAAAGCATGTTGGTAGGACATGGCAATTTTGAACCAACGAGTTCAAGCAGACTCCAGCGCTTCATTAGGGAGAGAATCATACGACTGAGTAGGTACGACATTGAGTATGCTTCACCCCTTGTGGGTCTTGCAAAGCCAGACCCGGATACGGCGTATACTTCTCAGGGGCAGATGGAGGACACGTTAGAGGAGGTATGGCGCGCAGTCAATCTAGGAAAGAAGTTCAGAGGTGTGTGCGGCGTTCAAAATAGCTCACAGTGAACGTGTCACTGACAATCTATTAGATTGACATGTTCTCGTAATTTAAGTTTCCTATGTCTTTTTAGGGCTTGTTTGGACAAAAGACTATCGCAGTGACCCGTAATATCAGCATGTATGCGTAGCTATTTGACATTTCGTCTAGTGAAAATGTAGTGGTTTATACTTTCCCTGATCTCTCTTGTCATTTCCCCGTCTTCCTAGAGCACACACGGATTTACTAATGTTCGGTGTGGTCAAGTGGTCGAACAAATAAGAACACTAAGTATAGTAAGCACATAGCAAATCCGAAACCCCGAACCCACACATCCATCATACAGCCCCATTAATTTAAACATTTTAGCTCCCATCAAGAGCTTCGAAACTCTGTTTCTCGTGGAACAACAGATCGGCGTGGTGGTGCTCAGTTAGCCTCCACTCACCTATTACGTAATTATCTGAAATGAAGGTGCAAAATAAAAACTCTAGGGAGGCCTAGGAGGCCCCCAAACAGAAAAGGTTAATATAGGCTAGCGGTAAAATGTTCTCCCGGTAAGTGCCTCTGTTCCTCAACGTTTTCCCATCATTTTGTTGCAGTTCTCCAAGCTGAAGCGCCCGAATCCGCCCTAGAGAAACCTCCAGCCCCCCCCCCCCCCTCGAACTTAACTAACGTTCCAAAAAAAGTACATTCGTATAGCATATCATACTACATCATAAACAATCCCAAGCTCGTAAAACCAGAAAATGCATCATCTCCCCCCAATCAGCACACATACTACACCCCCTAACCTAAACAGTATGCCTCCACAAAGCCAACGCCCGCTCCTTCTCACTCATCGCGTCCAACTCAGCCTGAGACCGTCCCTCGGCCTGTCGATCGAGCTCCTTGTTCTTGATATGGAAGGCGACTGCGACGGCGCATACGGTTGCGATGAGGCCGGCGTGGAATGCGATGGTTGCGCGGAGGCCGTTTATGTACTTTGGGGCGTCTTTTTCTTGGCTGCGGTTAAGGAGTGGTTAGTATGCGTTGGTGGGAGGGAGGGAAGGAGGGGAGGGACTTACTAAACCGTGGAAGCCGCAATTCCTCCAATAGCTCCAAATGCAACTTGCACACCAGACGCAACAGCGCGCTTCGAACTGCTCACAATACTTTACACACAAATAACCAAATTAATCTCCCACCCATTACTTCAAGAATATTCGAAAGACTCACTTGTTCTGCAAGAGTCCAATGACGAAGGGCATCTGCGGCTGCGTCCCCGAAACAGCAAGGAAAGTTCCAAAGAGCTTAACCCCGTTTCCATGTGCGTGCAGGACGATTGTGAAGCCGACGATCGCGATGAGGGAGTGGACGATTATGAATGGCGTGCGGAGGCGGATCTTGTCGGACCACTAGGAACGGGAATTTAGTGTTAGTTGGTGGGGAAATTGGGCGTGTATGCGTGTGGGACTCACCCAAGAAGTCGTAAGCGCAAGAAGGACAGCGCAAACATAAGGAGGCGCAACTAGGATATTCGACAACGCAACAGAAAACCCAAGTCCACGCAAAATAATTGGACTACCCAAAAACAAACGTAAGTCTAAATTAGAAATCCACCAGTGTTTATCCTGTACGCTCGACTCACATGAAATACGCAAGCGAATACGCAGGCATCGTCGAACACCCAAACGCAACCGCCAGCGCCCAAATCTTCCAATCCGAAAGATGACTCAACACTTTCTGAGTCGTCAGCGGGTCGTGCTCTCCATCACCGCGATCACGGTCCAATCGACGAATGACTAGGAACAAGCGAATTGCACTTGAGCGCTCATGACGTCAGGGGCTGAAATACTGCGGACTGACCGTGTCTCCTCTCTTCCTCAGTCAGGAACTTGGCGTTATCCGGAAAATCGACAATGAGCAACCAGCCAATGGCGCCCGCAACGATGGTAACAATGCCAAGCATAATAAAGATCCAGCGCCAGCCTTGGAGACCGCCAAGACCGTGCATGCGCGCGAGGCCGTAAGCGAGGATCGAGGCGAATCCTGAGGCTAGGACTAATAAGAGAGGAATATGTCAGTGTATTCAGGTACCGGCGTAAAGTAACCCTGGGCGTACCGCTTGACATGTAGAAGACGGATAGGCGGCGTTGGACTTCGTACCGCTTGTACCATGAGGAGATCAGGTACACGCAGGCGGGGAAGAAACCAGCCTCGAGACAGCCAAGGATGGCGCGGCAGACGGCGAGTGTTTTCCAAGAGTGGACGAAGCCCATGCCGAGGGTGGTCGCGCCCCATAGAATGATGATGATCGTCAAAAAATTACGGGGCTGGAGACGACGGAGAACGAGCGTCGAAGGGAGCTCGAACAAAAAGTAGCCGATGAAGAAGACGAGCAGGGAGATGGAATAGTAGTTGTTCTTCCAGCCTTCGAACTTGAGTGTGACGCCGAGGCCTTCGACGCGAGCGCTTCCAAGATTGACTCGATCGATGAGCGAGAGGGCGTACAGAACGCAAATGATGGGCATCAACCGAAAGTCGATGCGTTTCCTACAAGCCGTTGGTTAGGGCATCTACGACGGCACACGACCACTTGAACTTACATGAGTGCGCGCTCACGTGCAGCGTCAAAGCCCTCATTGTCGTTGGACTCGAGGCTGCGCTGGAACTCGATGTGCTTCTCGTCGTGCTTAGTGTCCGAGTGTGGCGGGGAATCCATCGCGAAGGCACTGGAAGTCGAAGTCGAGTCGAGGCCGTTTTATGTGCGCCAAATGCTATATGCGCGAATAGACAGATGACCTCCTGTCCAGCGCCAAGACATCCGGCCCTCGGTACATGTGTTCCCCGCATCCGCTCTACCAATCAGAGCGGGGGGAGTGCGGGGCCCCTGAACGCGCCCAGGTCCTGCCAAGCCAATTCTCTTGGCGCTTAACGTCAATTACCAACTGTGGACACATCCCACCGTCGGTTCGTACCTGACCCGTTATTCCCGGGCCTCGTCTCTCTCCTATCACTTCGCTTCACGCATGCAGGCTATATGCGGACCTGCACCATTGCTTCCGCTGTACACTCGTTAATGATTAGAACAAAGAAGTTGTATCATATACTGTTTCTGGTATCAAGCACGCTGTCCACGAATGATTGCTCCCGCTCTCCATCTCACGCACGACTGAGTGCTCAACCGACTTGAAGCCGGATAGCCGGTCGTTCAGAGACACCTTGGCAGTACTGACCTCACACTACGCACGGTCTTGCCCTCCTCGAGTCTCAACGCATGAGCCAAACACTCCCTCTGCCTCTCCCGCCTCCCCTGCATCCCGCTCGCCCGTCCGAGCAAATACCACGCTTCAGCCGAATCCCACCCCGCACCCTGCGTAACCTGGTTCAACATCCCAACAGCCATATCAATCGCAGACTCCTTATCCCCTTCACCCTCGCCCTGGCCCTCCCTCTGTTGCGCATCCACCCCACCGCCCCCGAGGTTAAGAAAGATCTGCGCGAGACACACCACCGCAGGCACGTTTTCCGGTTCAATCACAAGTGCCTTGTGCAAAGCTTCCACCGCCCGCTCGCCTTGATGCAAGTAAAGCCCAAATTGGACCCACACATTAGGGTTCGCTTCGTCCAGCCATTCAGCCTCGGCGATCGCCGCGTGCGCCTCGCTCGGGCGCCCAGAACGTCGAAACGTCGCTGCGGATGCGAGCCAAATATCGGACAACAACCTCCGTTCGAGTGCTTCTCCGCTTGAGCTCGAGGTGGATTGGTTTTGGATCGTGTTGTCGGATGCGGTCGTGTTGGTCGTCATCGAAGATTGAGTAGTGCGCGTTGTTGAAGGGCTCATCGTGTCCGTCCGATTGGTCGAAACGGTGCTAACCGACATTCCGAGCGGATCATAATCGTAATCCCCCTCGAAATGCGTAGACGGCACCGGAGACGACCGTCGATGTAAATGCCTAGAATGAATCGAACTAGCCTGGTACGGCTCACTCACTACCCCACCAACACCAACGCCACACCACAACACGCAATACGTAAATTAACCTCACATTAAACCCCTCCCAAACCCAAAACGCGTCTCACCTGACACAGACCTCGAGAGCGTGCTCATCCGTCTCCTCGCTTTAGGATTGATCCGGCGCGAGAGCTCGTGTACGTGTCGATGGCTCTTGCTCAACAGTTTCTTCGGCAAGTCGATCCCTTTTCCGCTTTTTTCTTTTTCTTTTTCTTTTTCGCGGTTGTGGTTTGCGGATTCGTCGTATTCGACTGTGGGCGAGGCGGGGGATACTTCCATTCGAGGAACGCTGGCTAACATCGTTTGGTCGTCTCCGTGGTCTACAGACGCTGTACCTATTTAATTTAATTTAATCAAATAAATACCCCTATTAGTTCACTTTTAAATATGTGATTAGATAGGGGGGGGGACTCACGCATACTTCCAGGCCCACCAACGCTCCCACCCACACCCCCCGCACTCGGTGCGTTCGCAGCATACCAACCAAACACACCGGGCCACATCCCAGCAGCCCCATCCGCACCCTCAATCTTCTCCACAATCGCCATCTGGGTAAGACGGATTTGCGTGGCTGCTGCGAATGCGCGGACCTTTGATGGGCTGGAGTCGGGGTCTGAGCGGGAGGAGGAGAGGTGCAGGGAACGAGAGGGTGGGAGGACGTTTGAGGGTGGGACGATGGGTTGGTTGGTGTGTAGTGGGATGGGGTCGTCGGCGGAGGAGGAGGGTACGCCTTGAGGGGAAGATGATCGGACGTCGCCTATGCCAAAGTCTCGTACTACCAATCCATCTCCAGCTGCACCCCCATCTCTCTCTGTTATAGTATCTTCCCTAGCTTCGTCCAACACTTCATCAGCATTAGCAATCCCAAGATCGATAACCGCTTTCGCCCCCGCCCAGTCTTCCATAGCTGTGAGAAGTAGACCTAGGAGGTGCCATCCTCGGACGTCGCGAGGTGCGAGTTCGACTGCTTGGCGGGCGCTGAGGACTGCGTCGGATGTTGCGCGCGCTTCGGCTTGGATGAATGCGAGGTGGTAGAATGTGTCTGCGCTTGTTGGATCGAGTGTGGATGAGTTGATCATGTTTTGGAGTGCTGCGGCTTGTCGAGTAGGACGAGTCGTAGGTTCAAGTTCTACTCAATAACCCGTAAGCACGCAACTCAAAACTAAGGAGATGAGACGTACCTTTAGCAGCAGTTAAAGCTTCGACGATCCCTACAGCCTTATACACCCTAGCTCTCAAGACTCTATCTCCCGCCAACCGTTCCTTCTCATCCTCTACAATCTTCCTGGCAACCTCTACAGCCTCCTGCGCCTCCCCCAACGCATCCTCAACCCCCCTCTCCTCCACAACCCGGCACAACATCCTCGCTCCTCTCACAAGCGCATCCACAAACGTCCCCGCATCATCGTTATCCCCCTGTCTAAGCCTCTCAACCGCCTCCACGCTCTTCCTCTCACCTCCCTCTCCCTCGACTTCAGATTGCGCGATTTCAGAAGGGTGCGCGGCGGGTTCACTTGTAGGACGGCGTTTAAGTTGGAGATCTACGTCGCCTGCGTCTGTTTCGCGGGCTTTGAGGACGAGGCGGACGTAGAGCTGGAATGTGCGGCGGGCAACGTTTAGGTCTGGGTCGGGGACTTCGAGGAGGAGGCGGGAGAGGTGTCGGAGGATGCGGTGGGAGTGGAATGTGTACCGAGTGGCCCACCATAAGGACTGCACCCAAAATCAATCAGGCCGCAGATGAGAGGCTAGAGTTAGGAAGACTCACGTCAACGACCCAAATAGCGTCTTCCTCATGTTCGCCTCCAGCTTCCCATAGCGCCACACACCCGTCTGCGAAATCAAGCACCTTGTGGTTCACCTGTCCGGCATGAGGGAACACGGTCGTGATTCCCAATACTCCTCTGATCTCGTTGACGACTCGGCGCGCTTCTTCTCTCCATGTTCCTGTGCCTTTGTTTTCAGAGAGACACAAGGTTCGGATGTATAAGGTGTAGAGGGTGGATCTGTGGTGTGGTCTGAAGGTGGGTGGCCAGTGGGCTGCTACGACGCTATACACTCTCATCATCCGTAACGCATCATCTGGGTGCCTTTAACCAAATCCAAAATCCAAATCCATCAATCGCCACCCTCACGCTAAAAAAAGAACAAGCCACTCACCGATACGTAGCACAAACCACACTCGCACGAAACAACAACATCTCAACCCACCTCCACAGCTCCCTCCTCGCCTCAAACACACCCTGCTCCCCAGGCCTCGGCACAACGCCCGCAATAAGCGGAAGCGCAGCCTCATACGCTACACTCGCAGCCGTCCCATCCAACAACCGTTCATGCGACATCCCCTCTATACACCTTGTCCGAATCTGCTCTACTACGCCCCATGAAAAGGGGGCTCGGGTGCCTGGGGCGGGTGCGCCGACGCTTCCGGCTATGCTGCCCGTGCGGGAGAGGATGGTTTGGAGAGCGGAGCCGGTGGAGAGTGTGGATGTTGTTGTGGATGCTGTTGTTAGGGTTGTGCTGGGGATGAAGTGGGAGGTTGTACTGGGTGCGGGTGGGGCGGTGAGGATGGAGGGTGAGGGTGGGATGGGACCTTCGACATGCACTGTGCCGAGGATTTTGAGCGCACGCTGAGGTTTGTCGAGCGCGTAGGCGAAGAAGGCTCGTAGGACTGTTGTACTCTATAAATAACTCAGAATCGATGTGATTGTGGATGTTATTTGGGAGGGGCTTACCCAGGTATCTTTGACCTTTTCGTCCTCTCCGCTCAGCGCGACGAGCGCCATACGCGCTTCCTCGCGCTTATCCGCAGGGATGAGGCATTCCTGGTCCAGGTTCAACGAAAACGGCGCCCCCGAAGCGTCCGAATCTCCATCCAAGCCCTCCGGATTGAGCTTCAACGCAGGCGGAGGGCCCTCGGGCACATCCAACAGCCCTCTCTCAGGTCTCAGTAAAAGCGTCGCCAGCGTTTGTGTCTGCACCGCAATCGTCGCAAACGCTATCCACATCGCATCATAAGATTCACGTCACTCCTCACTATCCGATAAAACGGAACGCGTGCTTACCATCCTGCCCCGTACAATGTTTTTTAAACTTCCTAAACGTCTCTTCCCAATCCATAAAATTCCCTTTCGGGTCCTTCCCAGGAGTCGACTCGAGCCATGCGCCTCTACATAACGCGCCTTCGAGCTGCTTGGCGTAGTGGTGGGATTTGGGGTTGGCAGGAGTCGTCATCGCCAGCTAAAACGCGGGTGATCATTAGTGATCGGACTCTATTTCGCTTTTAGGTATGTCTACTTACTTTCTAGGTGACTGACGTGGAGAATTGAGTGAGTGTCTATCGTGGAGAGAAACGGTTCCGATTGGGTCATTTGGGCCGCTTTGGGTGATGCCGTCAACAGGTCACAACACATGACGGCGCTAAGTCAACGCGTTCAGGTGCCGGGTAATAATGAAAATATGGTCAATAAGACAGTTATGAGATACATTGGCGGGGTATAGAGAGGTGGATAGTGAGGCAGTACAGCCGTTTTCATCCATATTACAAGTGCATATTGATAGTTCGGTTCCGTGACTAGGCGTCATCAACAACGTTTGCTGAGATGAACGCTCGTATTTGCTTGAGGAGTTCGGCTTTGACATCGTCTGGACACGAATCTAGAGTGGGTCGTGTTATAGTTTTGACAATTAAAACAAAAAGGACGGATGGCCTACCAAGTGCAAACTCTCGTATAGACTGGTAAACCTTGCTGAACTGTGGCTTTTCGCTGGCATTCGCCGCCTCTGATAACATTGTTAAAATCGGGTAGAGTATTATATAGAAAGGCGTTACCTTGGGCCTTGCTCGTAACCTTGTCATACCAGCCGCTATCCTGAAGGTGCACGCGCAGGGCCCTCATGAGTCTAGCCAACACGCGTTGTCAATTCAGAGCCACGCGGGCACACGGGGATCTTACCGGTCCCATTCTTGGTTGCGCATCATCCGCTCTTGAATCTCCTTCCGGAGAGTTTCCATCTCATCCACGTCCACACCAGCGTAGTTTTTCGACATGTCTTGAAAATATAAGGACCTCTCTGTGATGACGTGAAACGGTTGAACTTACTAAGGGCCTTTGTTTTTGCTGAGAAACAACAAATTAGTAAACGTGATAACAGATCTTTGTCTTGGCTGCCTCGTGAGAGTGTCAATTAGGGAGACCCAACGCTGTGCCGGCAGGGGATGACTGTCGAATCACAAACAACCTGATTGGCCCTCGACAGCCGCCCGAGAAGCACGGGCCTCGGGAGATTGAATTGGTGGCTGTGCCTGTCGTACCTAAAAAGTAAGTACAAAGGTCGCCAGCTGGATGTTGGAAGTCGCCCTTGCTCCATAAAGCCAGCTGGTGCTCCCCTCTGATCCTCGGTCATCCTCACCTGGACGAGTCTTGCGCGTGGCACTGTGTTCTATCATTCATCATAGTTCACACCCATCACCCGGCCTTGGACATCCGCACCGCCTATCGAACCCCGTGGTCTGTGCTCGCCGTATCGCCGCTCTCCCCGTCCCTTATAGGTCGCCACCCTACGCTCATTTCACCAGCGGACGACCTTCCCCGACCTAGTGGCCCAATATTCAGATCGAACCTCGACTCTAGAGTTCACACTAACAGTCGAAAGCTACAATGTTGAACACTCTGTCTCATTTGGGGTTGATACTGTCGGTGATTACCGCTGTGGCCGCAGAGAGTGCTCGTGAGTGTTCTGCCACTCCACACTTTTGTCACTGCTAACTGTTATTTTTAGCCATCCCTTCTGACTCGTCTTGGGAGCAAGTCAAGTGGACCCGCATCCATGGCTGGTGCATGGCCACTGGATTCCTTATCCTTCTCCCCCTCGGCTCGATCACCGCCCGCTACCTCCGTGCCTATCTTCCTTTCCAGAAGTGGCTCTCTGCCCATGCCTCCATTCAACTCATCGCGCTCCCAATCATCTGCACTGGATTTGGGTGCGGCGTGCACCTTGCTAAATATAATGGCCAATTCCAAAACCCACACACCAAGATTGGGGTGACGCTATTTTTGATGTACTGGATTCAATTGGGGCTCGGCCTCTGGACCGCGGGCACTCCTTCTGTTGCGATGGGCAGTGCGCCAGCTAACAAGATTCACGGACCTGATACTCGCCATCCGTTCCGTGCTCGACCTTGGTATGCGATCTTGCACGCTTTCTGGGGATGCAGCATGATCGTCATTGCATCTGTGCAAGTTCGTCGTGGGTACACTATCGAGTGGCCTGCGAAGCGTGGTCAGCCCGCCGCTGAGAGCGTCAACCGTGCATGGAAGGCTTGGGTCATTGTGCGTTCATTTCGGCATCGATCCGTCAAAAACCGTTAGCTGACTTGCCATTTTTGTTAGATCATCCCTATCGTATACCTAGCTGGCCTCGCATTCCTTCTCAGGCGTCAGTGGTCTCAAGAACGTACTCGCATGCTCAACGCCGGCGCTCCGCCCATGAACGACAAATACGAAAGCGTCGCTACGTCCGACGTCCACTCTCCTCGCACCGCCAAAGTCCCAGTTTAACGACCTTGTCATGTCGATTGCTTTTCGTTTGAGTGTCGTGTGATGTACCAACACTATCTGTTTTTGCTTTGAGTTGGTTCGCTTTTGGTATTGCGCGTTTTATTTATGTGGCGGTTGGTGTAGGGGTTTTTGGCTATGCTCATAGTCGGACTTTTTATTGTTGGGCAGTTTGTGCTGCATATACTTCCCTCTAATATATGCGGTTTTCACCGTAATTATCATTACGAGATCCCACCTCCATCCACGTCGGGGACCTCATTTGAGCCACCCAATTGCAACCAGTTAGTCCCGTGAGAACATTCCACGTGATTATACGCTCTCCCACCACCACAACTAAACTCATTTATGATTTCTCGCCTCTTGTTTGTGCGACCGGTCATTACACGGAAGCCTCCCACTCTTTTACGAGCTGTCGGCTCTGCCCGTTTATTGAGCACCGAAACGTAATGTAACTGCAGCAATTCCACGCAAACTTTTACTTACACACAAACATACAGCGATCATGGCACATCCTCAACGCCTCCGCCCCCTCCCATCCCACCCACACACCCCTCACCTCCAACAAAAACCTCAAAACCACTCCCTCAAACACTAACTAAACCCTTCGACCCCTCCGTCCCTCCAACCTCCCTCCTCAAACCCTCCATCTTCCCCGCTCCGCGCACCCACCCCGTCGCACTCCTCCATTTCCGAACCTACCACCCCCCAACCCTCTCTCTCTTCCTCCACTTCGCCTACCACGCAGCCTACACCCTCCAAATCCCTCTCTCCCACCCCGCACACTTACCAACGAAACGCTCGCTCTTCACAGTCCCCAAATCTCCCTTCATCTTCAAAAAAGCACAAGAGAACTTCGAGAGGAAGACGCATAAACGGGCTGTGAAGGTGTGGAATGCGGATGCGGAGGTTTTAAATGTTTGGTTGAGGTATTTGGAGGAGCATATGATGCCCGGCGTTGGGATGAGGGTTGTTAGATGGGAGAGAGCCGAGGTTGGGGTTGGGGAGAGTCGGTTGAAGGAGGTTGAGGGAGCTTTGAGGGGAGGGGAGAGGGAGATGTTGGTT
>JANWGL010000307.1:955-15940 GCA_025200755.1 Ceratobasidium sp. C01
GGAAGATCTCGGAGTACTCAGCGAGTCCGCATCCAGTCGCACGCATATATGCGCCAAACTGGACGATTGCAAGTGCAAAGTAGCCGACGTCCTACCATAAGGCTATGAGCTCAAATTCAAACGTAGTCAATTACAAAACACGTACCTCGACCAGTTTTTTCGCGATACGAACCGTCTCTTCCTTGTCGTCGGCCCCGGAAGCCTTGATGAGAAGCTGAAGCGCATCGCCAGGTCGCATTCCGCTCACCCGATGATGGGAATCCGGTCCTTGGGCATGGGCGATCACTTCCTGGTTTCGGGTCGTTATCAAGATATCGCCATGCGCGCATACGGGGAAGAAATCGCGCAGATTGAGGTCCCGATTGTCTGCGTTATCTAGAACCAGAAGCCATCGCTCCTCCTGTGACACCAGCCACCCCAACGCCTCTTCCGGAGTTGCTCCTGCCCTGGCCGCTTCGGCGATGGAGGTGAGATCAGCAGAGATCGTCTCACGGGTGGTCGCGTCGATCAAGAATATATGCCAGAACCTACGAACAAATTTGGGTTATAATATGGCCAAGAGCGGTATTGCCCACTTACTTTTCTCTGTGCGTATGGGCAAACTTAAGAGCTAGCTGAGTCTTGCCGGCACCTCCAAGCCCGCAGAGCACAAATAGATGCCTTTCCATCGGCGAAGAGCCGAAGTAATAATGCTCCATCTGGTCGAGAATGTCCTCTCGACCGCTAAATCCCCGCAAAGGTGGCGGGCATCGTTTGATCAAAGTTCTCCATTCCTTCGAAAATTGCACATTTCCCTCTATGCGACAAACAAATCTCCAAGATTAGACTTCTCTCCTTGCATCAATCCGACACAACAACACATACCCAATAGGCTGACCGTCCGCGCCCCAGTCACAATCGCCCTCGCCGCGTTCTGTAGCCTTGAGTTGATACTCGCATCTCGCAGGTAGTTCTGAGTATGGGCTTGCACCTTCGACAGCCACGCTGCACCCGACTGACCAATGTCTTGCATTCCCTGTTCAGTGTTGAGCCGAAAGTACACGTTCTCCGTCTGATCGAATCGACTCGAAAGCTCCTGATGTGTCCTCTCGCAATCGGTCGCAATCGAATGGTCGACCTGATACACGCTAGTTGAAAAGAACGAGAAGCGCTTTCTCGCAGCCGGCGTCTGAGCGGAGTGTACCTGTCCCGATCCAATGCTTAGAAAGGCCGAGAGGGGCCGTCCAGGAAATACCCGCTCCAACTCGCTCAGCGCGTGCGCCGCTGGATTATTGCATCCAAACCCCCCTCCAATGTATGGCACCTCCAGTCCGTTCTCTACGATTACTGCCGGCTTGAACATCTCAGGTGTCGCCGTAGTCGCTCGCACGGCTTCTACGATTGTACAGTCAGAGCCCTGATGTTCATCGACTCTGTAGGTGCGAATGCAGGTAGGGATGCTGTCCCGCATCGCGTCTGCGGACATGGCGCAAACCATTCTGTCACGAGATCAGTTCCAGACTTGTTAGACTCCAGGCGCCAGGTAGCTCACACTTTGCAGCCTGAACTCTGGTCATTGTCCTCAATCATTCGTGCACCCGCGCGTCCGCAATGCTCGGCTACGATCTCGCCTGTGACCTGCTCCAGTTCCTTGGCGCTAAACGGACTGCTCGAGCGGTGCCACTTTTTCCTGAAAGCACGGCTCAGGATCTTGATGAGGCACAAAATCGCTTCATCAGCCGTTAACCCGAGTCTCCCCAGTAAGATCGCAGCCAGCCTGTGAATCATCAGCGAGCACTTGGATGAGCGCTAGGCACTAATACGTACCCGCCTGTTCCAGTTCCAACAATAAGGTGGAACCACGCGCAAGGTCGAGGCACCTCGGAAAGTTTCTTCTCAGCCTGGATGGCTTGCATCAGGGCGGAGACGATAACGAGAGTGCCGAGCGCGTTGATGATCCCTCCATCTGTAACCGGTATTAACATCCCCGCATTCGAGACAACAACAAGAACATACCCAGGGTCAGCAAGCGTAGCGCAGCCTCGAGACCGTCGTCCATATTTCGGCTTGTGGTGGAGGGGGGAGGGAGAGTTGAGTGGTTGAGAGTCGCGGTGGCGAAGCTGGAGGCTGATGACAATGAGGCGGCGCCTATGGGTTTATCGCCGTTCGCGATGAAAAGTTATCAAATTGTATAATGGGCAGGCGCAAGTCTGGTCCGACCCGCTGTTGCTCGTATTTATGCAGCACAGTAAATTGCAAGCTGTACGCGAGCGTCTGAGTCATCGTGGTCGAGCAGATGATAGACTGATCTAGAAACCCGGACATGTACTGTAACAATCGTGAAAACCGAATAGGTTTGGCTTTCATGTTTATCGTGACATTGGTTTAAACATTTGACTGGTGTTAGGCGCTTCGGAGGTCTCGCTCTCGCGGAACAGGAGATAGCAACTGGTGAACCTCCGTCCTCGTATCACGTAAGCAACTGAAACGAAAGTGCAACATAAACAAGGTCCCTCGGGCTGGGGGCTCCTGGGAGCCCTCACGAGCACATATTTCATACTCGGGAGCACTGGTTTGGCGCTTCAGGGTGTATTATCGCATGCTCGCTTGGCTCTTACGCGATCCAGAGCCAGGGGGATCTTGCCGATGTGAAAGCCACGTTGCCTTCCTGCCCCTCTCCTTCAACCAGCATCTGCTGCCCACTCATACCTAGCCCCCCTCTTTCGCTCAACCCCCTGCACATATTTCAATGTCTTACATTGGCTCTCGGAGGGGGCTCGATTCCGGCGTATACGGTTCGAGGAATGGTTCAAATAAGATAGTCGACCGAACCGCGCTGATGCGCATACACTTCCCCAGCGGTTGGGACAACCAGAACAGCCCTATTTTTGAGTGGTATAATATCCAGCGATACAAGTACTTTCGGACGCTCCAATACTACAAGGAACGCCAGAGCGTCAGGCACGAGTTTATTGTGCTTCTACTAGAAGATGATGCTGGAAAGCCCACTGCGTCGTTTTGTAGACTTGAACGCACTGCTCGTCAGGAAGAACCGATCTCAGCTCTCATTGCGGGTACCGAGGCTTTCGACTATGCCAAGTCATACGATGATAACCTCCAGGAACATACAAAGGACGCCGATCTTGTCGCCACAATCACGTTTCCACGGGTGTTCGATCTCTACGATGTGCTCGCGATCTGTTCAGGCTTGGCCGAGCACAAGCTAGCAGGTCGCTACACACTGAAGCAATACAACTGCTACTTCTTCTCGTGGACAATCGTGCTCTCATTGGATCGACGGGCAGCCAATTGGGAGAGGGTCTTCCATCTCAATTCGATCAAAGCGGCTCTCGACAATTTCGCCATTCACCACGCCTTCGCTGTGAACAGCGTAGTATTGGCCGTGCCAGAAACGCTGCATAACACCCTTGTGCGCGAAATGTCATCTCCTGAGTTCTGTGAGCTAGCTAGGGTCGCCCTGGAATCTTTGCTGTGGGCGCGCCCCATGAAATCACAGTTGAACTTCGCTCTCCTCCCTCAATTGATCGCAACAGTAGAACGAGTCACATCCCACGAAACTGAAGGCCGGGCGCCCCCGATTCCCCATTCGGCCATACAGTTGATGAAATTAATTCTGCAAGGAAGTGTTTCGAGTCCAGAGAATGGGAGAATTGGGGGCATAATCAGTGACGAAGTATCCAGAACCGTCTTTGCCGATCAAGCAAACGAAATTATATTCAGCTGTTCGGCAGTAAGTCTCCTACTCTGGGTCATGATTGGATCGTGTTAGCAGTGCTGAACTGGAGATTGTCCAGTCTACCATCATCAAAAAACCCCGGAGGAGAATCAAATCTCACATGATGTTGACTCCCCGGCGGCAGAAATCAATTGAAAAGGAATCCTCAATGTCTACCGAGCGGCTTGTTGATCTCATTACCGAAGATGGACACGATCTAGCTTCGGGGGTGGGACGGAGCGATACCGAGACAACGTCTTCAATCAAACTCCAAGACTTCATTAAAGAGAGGATCACCCGACTGAGCAGATACGACGTTGAAATTGCTCAAACCCTTGTGAACCTTGCAAGGCCAGATGAGAACACGGCGCAAGTTTCTCAATTAGAAATGGAGGACACGTTACAGGGTGTATGGCGTACGGTCAATATAGGAAAGAGGTTCCGAGGTGTGTGCAGCGTTCACAATAACTCGGGTAAACCTGTCATTGACAGCTTGCTAGTTTGACATGTTTTTAATACCTGAGCACTCTGTGTCTTTTTAAGGCCTATCTGTGCAAAAACTATTGCAAGCACCCGGAACATCAGCGCATATGTGTGGGTATATGAAGCGATCTGTGCTTTCCTTATGTTTCTTGTTATTTTCCCGCTCTCTATAATCCAATATGTATCAGTGAATCCGTGGGTGCTCTGGGAGCCCTCCTGAGCTACCAGAGCAACCAGAGTAAGGCACCGAGCCTTGGAGGCGCTCTGAATGCTCCCCTGTTAGCGCCGGATTTCACCCGGCTGCCATGCACTCTACAACTTATTCCACTCCTCAACCTAACAATCCGTTTCTCTTTGCTTTTAGATGAATCTCACCAAATGTTAGGTTATACTCATACTCGATCGCCGGCATTGTAGAATATATGCCTCCCGAGTCGGCGCTTATACTTAGGTACCACATCCTCTGAAAAATGTTACAAGTGAACCCTCCCAGAGAGTATGTATAGTTGCCGATGCTTCAGCGTGGTTCAGTGGATGGGGAACAGGTAAAAATACTAAGTATAGTAGGCACATGACAAATCTGGAACATCGAATGCGCGTGCGTGGGGACATGCTTCCCACCTGCTTAGCGCATCTTCAGGAGCTAAATATACTCTTTGTATACCCCATCAATTTAAACATTTTAGCTCGCATCAAGAGCTTCAAAAGTCTAATTCTCACGGGACAGTCGATCGAGGTTACGGTAGTTAATTAACCTCCACCTATTACGTAATCGTCTGAAACGGAGGTGCAAAATAACACCGACATTACACTCACACTCCCAATTCCCGACCTTCCAATCACCCAAACCCCCGAACTCAACCAGCATTCCAAAAAAGTACATTCGTATACCATACTACATCATAAACAATCCCAAGCTCATAAAACCAGAAAATGCATCATCTCCCCCAATCAGCACACACCCTGCCCCAACCTAGACAGTATGCCTCCACAAAGCCAACGCCCGCTCCTTCTCACTCATCGCATCCAACTCGGCCTGAGACCGTCCTTCAGCCTGTCGATCGAGCTCCTTGTTCTTGATATGGAAGGCGACTGCGACGGCGCATACGGTTGCGATTAGGCCGGCGTGGAATGCGATGGTTGCGCGGAGGCCGTTTATGTACTTTGGGGCGTCTTTTTCTTGGCTGTGTGAATATGGGTGATTAGTATGCTTTGGTGGGAGGGAGGGAAGGGAAGGGGTGCTTACTAGACAGTAGAGGCCGCAATACCCCCAATCGCTCCAAACGCAACCTGCACACCAGACGCAACAGCGCGCTTCGAACTGCTCACAATACTTTACACACAAATAACCAAATTAACACCCTACCCCACTACTTAATAAAGATTCGGAAGACCCACTTGTTTTGCAAGAGTCCAATGACGAACGGCATCTGCGGCTGCGTCCCCGAAACAGCCAAAAACGTTCCGAAGAGTTTGACACCGTTTCCATGTGCGTGCAGGACGATTGTGAACCCGACGATCGCGATGAGAGAGTGGACGATTATGAATGGTGTGCGGAGGCGGATCTTGTCGGACCACTGGGAACAGCAATTTGGCGTTAGTTGGTGGGGAAATTAGGTGTGTATGCGCATGTGGACTTACCCAAGAAGTCGTAAGCGCAAGAAGGACAGCGCAGACATAAGGAGGCGCAACAAGGATATTCGACAACGCAACAGAAAACCCAAGTCCACGCAAAATAATCGGACTACCCAAACCAAACCCAGTCTAAATTAGAAATTCCCCACTTTTCACGCTGTGCACTCGACTCACATGAAATACGCAAGCGAATACGCAGGCATCGTCGAACACCCAAACGCAACCGCCAGCGCCCAAATCTTCCAATCCGAAAGGTGACTCAATACTTTCTGAGTCGTCAGCGGGTCGTGCTCTCCATCACCACGGTCTCGGTCCAATCGACGAATGACTAGGAGTTTGCAAGTTGAGCGCTTTATGACGTCGGTGGCTGAAAAATACTGCGGACTGACCGTGTCTCCTCTCTTCCTCAGTAAGGAACCCTGCCTTGTCCGGAAAGTCGACAATGAGCAACCAGCCAATTGCGCCGGCGACGATGGTAACAATGCCAAGCATAATAAAGATCCAGCGCCAGCCTTCGAGACCGCCAAGACCGTGCATGCGCGCGAGGCCGTAAGCGAGGATCGAGGCGAATCCTGAGGCTAGGACTAATACGAGAGGAATATGTCAGTGTATTCAGGTACCGGCGTAAAGTAACCCTGGCGTAACGTACCGCTTGACATGTAGAAGACGGAGAGGCGACGTTGGACTTCGTAACGCTTGTACCATGAGGAGATCAGGTACACGCAGGCGGGGAAGAAGCCAGCTTCGAGACAGCCAAGGATGGCGCGGCAGACGGCGAGTGTTTTCCAAGAGTGGACGAAACCCATGCCGAGGGTGGTCGCGCCCCATAGGATAATGATGATCGTCAAAAAATTGCGAGGCTGGAGACGGCGGAGGACGAGGGTCGAAGGGAGCTCGAACAAAAAGTACCCGATGAAGAAGACGAGCAGGGAGATGGAATAATAGTTGTTCTTCCACCCTTCAAACTTGAGAGTGACGCCGAGGCCCTCGACGCGAGCGCTTCCAAGATTGACTCGATCGATGAGGGAGAGGGCGTACAGAACGCAAATGATGGGCATCAACCGAAAGTCGATGCGTTTCCTACAAGACGTTGGTTAGGGCATCGACAACGGCACACGACCACTTGAACTTACATGAGTGCGCGCTCACGAGCAGCGTCAAAGCCTTCATTGTCGTTGGACTCGAGGCTGCGCTGGAACTCGATGTGCTTCTCGTCGTGCTTAGTGTCCGAGTGTGGCGGGGAATCCATCGCGAAGGCACTGGAAGTCGAAGTCGAGTCGAGGCCGTTTTATGTGCGCCAAATGCTATATGCGCTAATCGACAGATGACCTCCTGTCCAGCGCCAAGACTTCCGGCCCTCGGTACATGTGTTCCCCGCATCCGTTCTACCAATCACAGCGGGGGGAGTGCGGGGCCCCTGAACGCGCCCAGGTCCTGCCAAGCCAATTCTCTTGGCGCTTAACGTCAATTACCAACTGTGGACACATCCCACCGTCGGTTCGTACCTGACCCGTTATTCCCGGGCCTCGTCTCTCTCCTATCACTTGGCTTCATGCGTAGAGGCTATATGCGGACCTGCACCATTGCTTCCGCTGTACACTCGTTAATGATTAGAACAAAGAAGTTGTATCATATACTGTTTCTGGTATCAAGCACGCTGTCCACGAATGATTGCTCCCGCTCTCCATCTCACGCACGACCAGGACTCGAACCGACTTGAAGCCGGATAGCCGGTCGTTCAGAGACACCTTGGCAGTACTGACCTCACACTACGCACAGTCTTGCCCTCCTCGAGTCTCAACGCGTGAGCCAAACACTCCCTCTGTCTCTCCCGCCTCCCCTGCATCCCGCTCGCCCGTCCAAGCAAATACCACGCCTCAGCCGAATCCCACCCCGCACCCTGCGTAACCTGGTTCAACATCCCAACAGCCATATCAATCGCGCTCTCCTTATCCCCTTCACCCTCACCTCCCTCCCTCTGTTGCGCATCCCCGCCGCCGCCGCCGCCGAGGTTAATAAAGATCTGCGCAAGACACACCACCGCAGGCACGTTCTCAGGCTCAATCACAAGTGCCTTGTGCAAAGCTTCCACCGCTCGCTCGCCCTGATGCAAGTAAAGCCCAAATTGGACCCACACATTAGGGTTCGCTTCGTCCAGCCATTCAGCCTCGGCGATCGCCGCGTGCGCCTCGCTCGGGCGCCCAGAACGTCGAAACGTCGCTGCGGATGCGAGCCAAATATCGGACAACAGTCTCCGTTCGAGGGCTTCTCCGCTTGAGCTGGAGGTGGATTGGTTTTGGATCGTGTTGTCGGATGCGGTCGTGTGGGTCGTCATCGAGGAATGGGTAGTGCGCATCGTGTCGGACGTTGCGGTTCGGCCGGTGGAAGCAGTGCTCATAGACATCCCGAGCGGATCATAATCATACTCCCCCTCGAAATGCGTAGACGGCACCGGAGACGACCGTCGATGTAAATGCCTAGAATGAATCGAACTAGCCTGGTACGGCTCACTCACTACCCCACCACCAACACCAACGCCACACCACAACACGCAATACGTAAATTAACCTCTTATTAAACCCTCCCAAACCCAAAACGCGTCTCACCTGACACAGACCTCGAGAGCGTGCTCATCCGTCTCCTCGCTTTAGGATTGATCCGGCGCGAGAGCTCGTGTACGTGTCGATGGCTCTTGCTCAACAGTTTCTTCGGCAAGTCGATCCCTTTTCCGCTTTTTTCTTTTTCTTTCTCTTTTTCTTTTTCGCGGTTGTGGTTTGCGGATTCGTCGTATTCGACTGTGGGCGATGCGGGGGATACTTCCATTCGAGGAACGCTGGCTAACATCGTTTGGTCGTCTCCATGGTCTACAGACGCTGTACCTATTTAATTTAATCAAATAAATACCTCCTATTTTTAATGAGTGATGAGATGGAGGACTCACGCATACTTCCAGGTCCACCAACACTCCCACCCACACCCCCCGCACTTGGCGCATTCGCAGCATACCAACCAAACACACCAGGCCACATCCCAGCAGCCCCATCCGCACCCTCAATCTTCTCTACAATCGCCATCTGCGTCAACCGGATTTGCGTTGCGGCTGCGAATGCGCGGACTTTGGATGGGCTGGAGTCTGGATCTGAGCGGGAGGAGGAGAGGTGCAGGGAGCGAGAGGGTGGGAGGACGTTTGAGGGTGGGACGATGGGTTGGTTGGCGTGCAGTGGGATGGGGTCGTCGGCGGAGGGTACGCCTTGAGGAGAAGATGATCGGACGTCGCCTACGCCAAAGTCCCGCACCACCAACCCATCCCCCGCTGCACCCCCATCTCTCTCTGTTATAGTATCTTCTCTAGCTTCGTCCAACACTTCATCAGCGTTCGCAATCCCAAGATCGATAACCGCCTTTGCGCCCGCCCAGTCTTCCATAGCTGTGAGAAGGAGGCCTAGGAGATGCCATCCTCGGACGTCCCGAGGTGCGAGTTCGACTGCTTGGCGGGCGCTGAGGACTGCGTCGGATGTTGCGCGCGCTTCGGCTTGGATGAATGCGAGGTGGTAGAATGTGTCTGCGCTTGTTGGATCGAGTGTGGATGAGTTGATCATGTTTTGGAGTGCTGCAGCTTGTCGGGTGGGTCGAGTCGTCGGTTCCAACTCTACTCAACAACTCATAAGTACACAACTTCATCATAAAATCGGGAGGCGTACCTTTAGCAGCCGTGAGAGCCTCGACAATCCCCACAGCCTTATACACCCTAGCTGTCAAGATCCTATCACCCACCAACCGTTCCTTCTCATCCTCCACAATCTTCCTCGCAACCTCCACAGCCTCCTGCGCCTCCCCCAACGCATCCTCCACACCCCTCTCCTCAACAACCCGACACAACATCCTCGCTCCTCTCACAAGCGCATCCACAAACGTCCCCGCAGCATCATTATCCCCCTGCCTAAGCTTCTCAACCGCCTCCACGCTCTTCCTCTCACCTCCCTCTCCCTCGACTTCAGATTGCGCGATTTCAGAAGGGTGCGCGGCGGGTTCGCTTGTAGGTCGACGTTTAAGCTGGAGATCGACGTCGCCTGCGTCTGTTTCGCGGGCTTTGAGGACGAGGCGGACGTATAGCTGGAATGTGCGTCTGGCGACGTTTAGGTCTGGGTCGGGCACTTCGAGGAGGAGCCGGGAGAGGTGTCGGAGGATGCGGTGCGAGTGGAATGTGAATCGGGTGGCCCACCATAATGACTACACCCCGTATAAAACCCAATCAATTAAACCGTAGAGTGGGAGGGTGGGATTAAGGGACTCACGTCAACGACCCAAATAGCATCTTCCTCGTGTTCACCCCCAGCCTCCCACAACGCCACACACCCGTCCGCGAAATCGAGCACCTTGTGATTCACTTGCCCCGCATGAGGGAATACGGTTGTGATTCCCAATACTCCTCGGATTTCGTTGACGACTCGGCGGGCTTCTTCCCTCCATGTTCCTGTGCCTTTGTTTTCAGAGAGACACAAGGTTCGGATGTATAGAGTGTAGAGGGTGGATCTATGGTGTGGTCTGAAAGTGGGTGGCCAATGAGCTGCTACGACGCTATATACTCTCATCATCCGTAACGCATCATCTGGGTGCCTTTAACCAAATCCAAAATCCAAATCCATCAATCACCACCCTCACGCTAAAAAAAGAACAAGCCACTCACCGATACGTAGCACAAACCACACTCGCACGAAACAACAACATCTCAACCCACCTCCACAACTCCCTCCTCGCCTCAAACACACCCTGCTCCCCAGGCCTCGGCACAACGCCCGCAATAAGCGGAAGCGCAGCCTCATACGCTACACTCGCAGCCGTCCCATCCAACAACCGCTCATGCGACATCCCCTCTATACACCTTGTCCGAATCTGTTCTACTACGCCCCAGGAAAAGGGGGCTCGGGCGCCTGGGGCGGGTGCACCGACGCTTCCGGCTATGCTGCCCGTGCGAGAGAGGATGGTTTGGAGGGCGGAGCCGGTGGAGAGTGTGGATGTTGTTGTGGATGCTGTTGTTAGAGTTGTGCTGGGGATGAAGTGGGAGGTTGTACTGGGTACGGGTGGGGCAGTGAGGATGGAGGGTGAGGGTGGGATGGGACCTTCGACATGCACTGTGCCGAGGATTTTGAGCGCACGCTGAGGTTTGTCGAGCGCGTATGCGAAGAAGGCTCGTAGGACTGTTGTACTCTATAAATAACTCAGAATCGATGTGATTGTGAATGTTATTTGGGAGGGGCTTACCCAGGTATCTTTGACCTTTTCGTCCTCCCCGCTCAGCGCGACGAGCGCCATACGCGCTTCTTCACGTTTATCTGCGGGGATAAGACATTCCTGGTCCAGGTTTAACGAAAACGGTGCCCCCGAAGCGTCCGAATCTCCATCCAAGCCCTCCGGATTGAGCTTCAACGCTGGCGGAGGGCCCTCGGGCACGTCTAACAGCCCTCTCTCAGGTCTCAATAAAAGCGTCGCCAGCGTCTGCGTCTGTACCGCAATCGTCGCAAACGCTATCCACACCGCGTCATAAGATTCACGTCACTCCTCACTATCCGATAAAACGGAACGCGTGCTTACCATCCTGCCCCGTACAATGTTTTTTAAACTTCCTAAACGTCTCTTCCCAATCCATAAAATTCCCTTTCGGGTCCTTCCCAGGAGTCGACTCGAGCCATGCGCCTCTACATAACGCGCCTTCGAGCTGCTTGGCGTAGTGGTGGGATTTGGGGTTGGCAGGAGTCGTCATCGCCAGCTAAAACGCGGGTGATCATTAGTGATCGGCCTCTATTTCGGTTTTAGGTATGTTGGCTTACTTTCTAAGTGACTGACGTGGAGAATGGAGTGCGTGTCTATCGTGGAGAGAAACGGTTCGGATTGGGTCATTTGGGCCGCTTTGGGTGATGCCGTCAACAGGGCATAACACATGACGGCGCTAAGTCAAGGCGTTCAGGCCAGATAATGATGAAAACATGGTCAATAAGACAGTTACGAGATACATAAGAGGGGTATAGCAAGGTGGATAGTGAGGCAGTACGGCCGTTCCCATCCCTATTACAAGTGCATACTGATAGTTCGGTTCCGTGATTAGGCGTCATCAACAACGTTTGCTGAGATGAACGCTCGTATTTGCTTGAGCAGCTCGGTCTTAACGTCGTCGGGACATGAATCTAGGGTGTGTTGTGTTATAATCACGATAATGATAATAAGATGTGTAGGGAGCATACCAAGTGCAAACTCTCGAATGGACTGGTAAACCTTGCTGAACTGTGGCTTTTCGCTGGCATTCGCCGCCTCTGATAATATTGTTAAAATCGGGTGAAATATTACATAGAAAGGCGTTACCTTGAGCCTTGCTAGTAACCTTGTCATACCAGCCGCTATCCTGGAGGTGCACGCGCAGGGCCCTCATGAGTCTAGCCAACACGCGTTGTCAATTCAGAGCCACGCGGGCACACGGGGATCTTACCGGTCCCATTCCTGGTTGCGCATCATCCGCTCTTGAATCTCCTTCCGCAGAGTCTCCATCTCATCCACATCCACGCCAGCGTAGTTTTTCGACATGTCTTGAAAATATAAGGACCTCTCTGTGCTGACGTGAAACGATTGGACTTACTAATTCCCTTTGTTTTTTTGCTGAGACACAACAAATTAGTAAACGTGATAACAGATCTTTGTCTTGGCTGCCTCGTGAGAGTGTCAATTAGGGAGAACCAACGCTGTGCCGGCAGAGGATGACTACCGAATCACAAACAACCTGATTGGCCCTCGACAGCCGCCGGAGAAGCACGGGCCTCGGTAGATTGAATTGGTGGCTGTGCATGTCATACCTAAAAAGTAAAGACAAAGGTCGCCAGCTGGATGTTGGAAGTTGCCCTTGCTCCATAAAGCCAGGTGGTGCTCACCTCGGATCCTCGGTCATCCTCACCTGGACGAGTCTTGCGCGTGGCACTGTGTTCTATCATTCATCATAGTTCACACCCATCACTCGGCCTTGGACATCCGCACCGCCTATCGAACCCCGTGGTCTGTGCTCGCCGTATCGCCGCTCTCCCCGTCTCTTATAGTTCGCCACCCTACGCTCATTTCGCCAGCGGACGACGTTCCCCGACTCTAGCGGCCCAATACTCAGATCGACGCTCGAGTTTACTAGTTTACTGTAACAGTTGAAAAACATGTTGGACACTCTAGTGCATTTGGGATTGATATTGTCGGCGGCCACCTCGGTGGCTGCAGAGGGTGCCCGTGAGTGCTCTGCCTTTCAACAACTCCACCACAGCTAACCGTTATTTTTAGCGATCCCTTCTGATTCGTCTTGGGAGCAAGTCAAGTGGACCCGCATCCATGGCTGGTGCATGGCCACTGGATTCCTCATCCTTCTCCCCCTCGGCTCGATCAGCGCCCGCTACCTCCGTGCCTACCTTCCTTTCCAGAAATGGCTCTCCGCCCATGCCTCCATCCAACTCATCGCGCTCCCAATCATCTGCACTGGATTTGGGTGCGGCGTCCACCTCGCTAAATATAACGGCCAATTCAAGAACCCGCACACCAAGATTGGCGTGACGCTATTTTTGATGTATTGGATTCAATTGGGGCTCGGTCTCCTGACCGCGGGCACTCCTTCTGTTGCGATGGGCAGTGCGCCAGCCAACAAGGTGCACGGACCTGATACTCGCCATCCGTTCCGTGCTCGGCCTTGGTATGCGATCTTGCACGCTTTCTGGGGGTGCAGCATGATCGTCATTGCATCTGTGCAAGTTCGTCGTGGGTATACTATCGAGTGGCCTGCGAAGCGTGGTCAGCCCGCCGCTGAGAGTGTCAACCGTGCATGGAAGGCTTGGGTCATCGTACGTTCATTTCGGCACGGATCTGCCTCAGACCGTTAGCTGATTTGCCATTTTTGTTAGATCATCCCTATCGTATACCTGGCTGGCCTCGCACTCCTTCTCAGGCGCCAGTGGTCTCAAGAACGCACCCGCAT
The DNA here is from genome assembly GCA_025200755.1 of Ceratobasidium sp. C01. Classification (NCBI taxonomy): domain Eukaryota; kingdom Fungi; phylum Basidiomycota; class Agaricomycetes; order Cantharellales; family Ceratobasidiaceae; genus Ceratobasidium; species Ceratobasidium sp. C01. The sequence continues at coordinate 14,782 of JANWGL010000307.1, forward strand.
GCTCAACGCTGGCGCTCCGCCCATGAACGACAAATACGAAAGCGTCGCTACGTCCGACGTCCACTCCCCTCGCACCGCCAAAGTCCCAGTTTAACGACCTTGTCATGTCGATTTCTTTTCGTTTGAATGTCGTGTGATGTACCAACACTATCTGTTTTTGCTTTGAGTTGGTTCGCTTTTGGTATTGCACGTTTTATTTATGTGGCGGTTGGTGTAGGGGTTTTTGGCTATGCTCATAGTCGGACTTTTTATTGTTGGGCAGTTTGTGCTGCATATACTTCCCTCTAATATATGCGGTTTTCACCGTAATTATCATTACGAGATCCCACCTCCATCCACGTCGGGGACCTCATTTAAGCCACCCAATTACAACCAGTTAGTCCCGTGAGAACATTGCACGTGATTACACGCTCTCCCACCACCACAACTCAACTCATTTATGATTTCTCGCCTCTTGTTTGTGCGACCGGTCATTACGCGGACGCCTCCCACTCTTTTACGAGCTGTTGGCTCCGCCCGTTTATTGACCACCGAAACGTAATGTAACTCCAGCAATTCCATGCAAACTTTTACTTACACACAAACATACAGCGATCATGGAACATCCTCGACGCCACCGCCTCCTCCCATCCCACCCACACAACCCCCACCTCCGAAAACATCAAAACGACTTCCTCAAACACTAACTAAACCCTTCGACCCCTCCGTCCCTCCAACCTCCCTCCTCAAACCCTCCATCTTCCCCGCTCCGCGCACCCACCCCGTCGCCCTCCTCCACTTCCGGACTTATCACCCCCCAACCCTCTCCCTCTTCCTCCACTTCGCCTACCACGCCGCCTATACCCTCCAAATCCCGCTCTCCCACCCCGCACACCTGCCAACAAAACGCTCGCTCTTCACAGTCCCCAAATCTCCCTTCATCTTCAAAAAAGCACAGGAGAACTTTGAGAGGAAGACGCATAAGCGGGCTGTGAAGGTGTGGAATGCGGATGCGGAGGTTTTAAATGTTTGGTTGAGGTATTTGGAGGAGCATATGATGCCGGGTGTTGGGATGAGGGTTGTTAGATGGGAGAGAGCCGAGGTTGGAGTTGGGGAGAGTCGGTTGAAGGAGGTCGAGGGGGCTTTGAGGGGGGTAGATAGGGAGAGGGAGATGTTGGTT
>JANWGL010000308.1:0-18313 GCA_025200755.1 Ceratobasidium sp. C01
AGTCAGACAGAAGAGTCCAAAAAGGAGAGAAGTGACTCAGGTTGTGAGCCACGAGAAAAGGGAAGCAACAGAGGAAGAAACAGAAACAGGACACGTAACGCGGAGGCTCACAACAGAAAGGCGGACCAGATGGACGAGCAGGAACGACTAGACTACATACTCAAGTTGATCTGGCGCGACCCGCTTCGGGAGTCGGAAGGGGACGTGATGAAGAACCTACAGGGGATGTTTGCGCTAGCGCAGTACGTGTGGCATTGCGATGTTCCGGTGGAGTGCTTGTGCGGTGTGGGTAGTGCATGCGGGACGTGTGTCGACAAAACCCCTCAGCCAGAGAAACTAAAGTACTCACCAGTGATGGGGTACAAGAAGGGGACAATAGTCGAAGGATGCACGACAAAATCTGGTAAGTACGCGCTCAATGACGACATTTCTTAAACTAACTAGTCCATCTCATAGTATCTGCGGTCGATATCACCACGGACGACTCGGACGGATGCAGTCGCACTCATCGTATTTATTCTCGAATTCTGATGTCGAGCGTTGGCGAGCCGTTGTGGACAGCGAATTCGGCAGAGGAATTCCTGAGTGTGTTTCTAGATGCGATACTAGGTAAGTTTATGTGTTTTTGGATGCAGCTGCCAAACTGAGAACATATATGCGAAGGCTATTGGCATTTGATCAACCTCGGGATCTTACACCGAGACATCAGTGACGGGAACGTGATGCTCCTACGCGGCGCGCAAGGGTATTCGCGACGACTATGGCTCGAGGATCGCAGCCAGGATGTGGAGACGCTGAGGAAACAGTTCGGGGATATGGCAGAGTCGGAATCAAAGCTGCGGAAGATTCTTAGCAATCTGAATCGGGATCCCAGTGGGATGGTATCCGACTTCGACCTACACACCAGACATTCTTCCGCGCCTTCTCCAACTGGTACTGGCGACGCACTCCTCTCCGCTCTCGACCCTACGGAGGCTATACCTGCACTCGGATTGACCGTGTTTCCAACCTCGCAGGTCTTGCGCGACCAAGACTTGGAGCTACCGCCGAAACGCCTCAAGACTAATTCGCGTGCCTCTGTACCGGCCACAACACCTACCTACGACAATGACGACGATAACGAACTTGCTTGGATATTGGCTCACGTTGAAGAGCGCCGCTCTCACAGTGCGCCTGCCTCCGACCAGGGACGTCCGCTTGTCGATTTCCGAACGGTGAGTGTTTGAACTTAATTTCGATCACACTACCATTTCTAACTAGGTGTTACTCAGGGAACGCCTACTTTCATGTCCGTGCGGGTACTGCGTACCAACCCTGGCGTACGTTGTCCGCACAGTTTCATTGACGACCTAGAGTCTTTCTTCTGGCTCCTTTTTTGGTCGGTAGCCGCCCACCTCAACCCTAAAAAGAAGATTGCTACCCCAAATGCGCTGGACACCTTGCATATGCTGGATAACGATCACATGGGTACTATCGCTGCCTCTAAAATCATGCTCTTGATGGAGTGCTCGATTAACCAAGGCCATGACATCTTAGAACGACTACGGTCTTTCGAAAACGAATGGGCTAAAAATCCTTCGGTTTGTTGGCTTATCTTAAAAATGGGGAGCTACTTTTCTTCTCATATTCATTCTGGAGACCACTCGACTCCTGACCCAACCGCTGTTTTCCCCGAAATCGTCAACATGATACTAAAAGCACTTTCCCTGAAGCGTGTATCATAATACCCAATGTGTTGCGCGCTCAATTTCGTTCACCTCTTTCCTCGTCCGCGGGTGCGCGAACATACTGTCCTATTCCCCTTTCTCGTGCGCTGTAATCTATTTCACCACGTGAATCTTGATTTATAAAGGGATCTGGTTGCCGTATAGGTTCATGAAGTCTCTACTATTTTATGTTGCGTTTGCTCTGCTGAAATTCCTGTATTTGCGATGAATCTATAATATAGTATTATTAGATTTAGATTTAGCTCAAAGTGGTATGTATGAGGTGGTTTTAGCTTTGGACCTCTTGTCACATGGCGCCACTTTTGATGTGGCATTCCCCTACAATACCGACGCATACATCCACCTCTTCTCCGTGTACGTCGTCTCAGCTCTCGGTTTCACAAGGTCAATTGACTGTATTGAATAACGAAACCACATCCGCGCACAACTCGCGTATCCTCTCCCAAAAGCTCGGACATTTCCCTTACTACCTCACCGGCTCGTCTCGGGCCATCAAACACAACTTTCTCAATAGTGGGCATGAAGCACCTAGATAACGCAAACTACTTTTCGATTAGGATAAAGCAAGTTAAGCATAGTAAATTGACTAATAAGTGAACATTTACGCTGAGCTGATCAACCGAGCTACACGTAGGAATGACAATCTCAATGACTAGTCATGGGGGAGGAAAACCAAAGGCAATCTACAAGAGGTGGCAAATTGAAAAACAAGTGGCTGTGAGAACGCATTAGACTAGCGCCTTCTCAATCATCTTGATGACCTCGGGGAAAATGACAGTTGGATCGTGCGTTGAACTCCGGTTTGAATAGACCTTCGAATCAAAGTAGCGCCCCATAGTATATATCAGCATTATAATCGAAGGATTGGTGGACCATGCGTTCTCGAAAGATATCAGCCGCTCGAAAATACGGCGCCCATTGTCGTACGAGCACTCCTTTAATATCCTGGTTTTGAACAGCCCGATGACCTCCAAATCCTCGTCATACAGCTTATACATGGTCTTCAATGCTGCCTCGCTAATATCCTGATTGTCGCCGTCAATATGCGCAGTGACCGTCCAAATAAGGAGCCAGAAAAAGGATTCCAGATCGTCCATGAAGTTGTGTGTGTATTGCGCGCCATTGGTATTCAGCACCCGTACAGACATGAATGTAGGTGTTCCCTAGATAAATGCTTGTTATAACTCTAGAACTCAGGGTAAAATTGAAGTGTAATCCGAGCACTCACTTTTCGGAAGTCTAGGCACGGAGGACTATTGTCGGGTAGGGATGTGCGGCGAGCGTCCTTCTCCGCAAGTAAAATCGATAATAACGCCTCGGCCTCGATACGATCCGATTTTGCGACCGGCACCGGGGCACCCGAGTTACCCTCCAGCTTTTTCAACGGCACCTCTAGATCATGGAAGTGATGAGGCTGCGAGGTGAGAGGCACACTTGATTCGGACAATGACTTAGTCTCTCCAGTGTCCATGGAAAATGGTGCCTTATCAGCACCATCAGGAACAGGCGCAGGCGAGTGCGTTGTATGCAGGTCGAAGTCGGACAGCATCCCACTCGGATTCCGGTTCAGTCGCTTGAGAACCTTCCTCAACTCCACTTCCGACTCGGCCAATTCTCCAAACCGTTCCCTCAGTGCCACTACGTCGCCTCCATCTTCCTCGAGCCACTTTCGTCGTGAATAACCTTTAGCACTCCGCAATAATAGCACGTTTCCATCGTTAACGTCTTGATGTAGAATCCCGAGGTTCACTAGACCCCAACAGCCTACGCACACGGCATCTTAGCTCAGCGTGGACTGTCAAGGTATGGTACAGACTCACCAAGAATCCCGTCTAGAAGTGCCTTCAGGAGCTCCTGTGCCGAGTTGGCTACCCAGAGTGGCTGACCGACGCTCGAGATGAGGGTGCGGGAGTAGATTCGGTGCTCCCGGGCACAGTTAGTTGAGTTAGACTTTAAAGTGCTCACAAGAGCTGAAAAAAAAAAGACCCATGGGCTTCAAATTGCACTATTATCCAGCACTCGCTTACTGGTCTTTGTCGCACGTCCCATAGTTGGGGCCGCCTCCTTGTATCCCATGATCGGCGAGCACTCCAGGTTTTCCGGTTGAAAGGTTTTGTCGACACATACCCTACACGCATCACCCGTGCCACAGACGCATTGCGTGACAGCATCGCAGTGCCACACATGCTGCGCCAGCCCAAACATCCCTCGCAGCATCTCCATCACGTCCCCCTCCGACTCCCGAAGTGGGTCGCGCCAGCTCAGCTTGAGTACGTAGCATGGTCGTTCCTGCTCGTCCACCTCATCCATTTCGTCTGCGTTTCGTTTCTTCGCACTCCTTGCCAAGTCGTTCCCACTTCGGTTGCCTTGGTCCTTAGCTTCCTCTTGGATGCGAAGGACAATCGTTGCGCGTCCTCGGATGTTCTTGCGATGGCACAGACGCTCCACCACCTTGAACTTGCGCATTGATACAGTCCCCGACTCGAGCTCGGTTCCACTCTCTAGATTTGAGGATCCAGACGGCCTAGCAACGTTCGGCTCCACGGGAACATCCTTTAAGGCAGACCCAGGTAGATCAATATAGTACTCCAGACGTCCAGAGTCGTTCGCCTCCCTGCTGAAGGCAGGATCGTACCCTTCTGCCACCCGATCCAGCATCAACAGAGACCCGAAAGCCTTTGTGAACACTTCGAAGGATTCATACATGTTGATTTCCGGCGAGTGCAAGATACCAGCTCGATCGAACCGCACGAAAGTCGCCATCGGGCCGCATATGACGAGTCCATAGAGGTGCCGGCGGTGCAGTTGGTTGGCGTAGGTCGCCTGAGCATACTGAGTCAACCGCTCCATCCCTTCCCTCAGGTGGCCCGGCTTTAGCCTCACCGCGATCGCCATCCTCACGGCCTCCCAGTGTTCATGCTGACCTTCGAAGAGCACAATGGCGGGTTTGATGGAAGCAGAGTCGAGGTCGTCTCCTAGAACAGTGTGGGCGGAGTGGCCAATAAACCGAGACAAAATGGGTCCAAGCCCGTCGCTGTTGTCGGTCTCGTTGTCGTCGTCGTTGTCGATTTGCTCGCAAGAATCCACAGCCCGCTTGATCGTGTTCAGAATTCCCACGATCGGTTCGCACAGCTCCGATTCCTGCTCCATACTCGGAACTGACCAGCCCTCGGTAGATTTAGAATACGAGAGACCCTTCTTACAATACTTAAGCACTCGTTCAAGTTTCCCTGAGTCACCGATCAAGAAGTTTTTGACGAAATCGTTGTCCAGAAACACCGCACCCTCCATCTCCATGTTGGTTTGCTTCTCAACCTCGAGGTACTTTGACGGTGGCGGACTACTGACTCTTGAAGCGAAACTACGAAAGTGTGTTGCCAAGTGGTGGGATAGTCTAGACGAGCGCGTGGGCACTTAGATGTGTATAAAAGACGTTGTGGTGGAATGCCGTGAAGTGAAACAAGTAATGGGTGTGGTGGATACTGAATTGACTCAAACAGGGGGAGACTCGTCTTGAGGTATTGTAAATACTGTGATTGAGAATTGCTCAAGAATTGCTAGGTAATTCCGAGGCATTCGATATAAGATCTTTCCGGAGTTCCGCTGATTTCCCGACTGGCGCGCTGACATTTGAAATCCTGCCGAAGTCAAAACCTATGATATGTAGAATTACACAAAGCGGAAAGGCTCGTCTGTTTTTGAGGTTCCTCCTCGGTCAGCATGGGCAAAAGATACAAGCCATACCAAACGAGCTCGAATGACATATTTAATGACATATTTTGTATAATAATGTACGTGAAAACACAACGAGCAAATATACACATATCAAGTAGCGGAGCTAATAGACGCAGGCTAACGAAATGGCGCGGGCAACGACTTCGATTGCAAGCGTCGCTGAATTCTTTCAAGACGCCTGACAGTGTGCTGAGTTTTAGGATGCGATTCTCCAAGTACCCGTTTGCGCAGAGCGACCGTTTCCCTGATTAGTGACTCCGCCTCCCGCAGCCTCCCCTGATGTTGGTATGTTACTGCTAGGTTGAACATGGCCACTAACGTATGCGGATGTTCCTCGCCCAACACCCTCTTCGTCGTCTCGAGAGCTTCAGCTTGGAGCGCTGCTGCCTCCGACAGACGGCCTTGGCTCGAGTACGTCGACGCAAGCTGCCCTATGCTCGCGAGTGTTTGACTGTGCTCTGGGCCGCTCACTCGCTTTCCAGTCTCGATCACCTCCAGAAACAACGCCTCCGACTCCCTCCACCGTTTTTGGTCGCGATAGGCAATTGCAAGGTTGTGCATGCTCGTGAGCATATGCTGCTCATAGCCTTGAACCCGCTTCGTGACTTCAATCACTTCGGTTAGCAGCGGTACTGCCTCTTCCAGCCTGCCTTGCTTCTGGAATGCCCATGCTAGGTCATTCATCTGAGTGAGTGTGGTGGGGTGTTCGTTGCCCAAGGCGTCCCTGCTAGCTTGTAGCGCGATTGCCTTGAGCGCCTCCTCTTCTTTCAGATGTCCAGCCTCGTTGTACACCAAGGCTAAGTGTCGGGCCAGTTCAGGTACTATTTTCGTGTGATTCGAGTCTGTAGCAAGAAGGTGTGGCAAGAGTCGTCGTCGGAACGCATAGTCCTCCGAGTCGAATTTCCAATCCACGCATAATGAGAGCACCCAAGTAACGCATTCACGCACTGCCATCGCATCCGACACGATAGTACGACACCATTTCTGCACGAGAGGATGCATCGAGTAAGTCCCAGAGTGCGTGTCATAGTCTATCAGCGAGAAAGCACGTAGACTATTCGTTAGAGATTTGAACTTGAGTGAGTCCCACTCGCCAGACGGGGTCCTGAGTGAAGCCAAGAACTCAAATATAACTTTTTGTGTAGCGGCTTGGGGCTCGGTCAGGGGTATGCCTGACTTGTAACAGACGGCTCTAGAGCTAGCAGCTTTGAAGAACGCCTCCGAGATCCCCTCATGATGCAGAAACGACATCATGCACAGGAGCTGAGCGGGCCGAGGCAAAAGTTGGCGGTAGCTAATCTCCCAAGATGCGTACACCGACAATCGGTATTCGTCCGCTTGCTCGACCCCGCGCTCACCAAGAAGCCTATCACGGGCTGCTTGATACAGGCTTTGGTATTCGGCCAGTCCGCACTGAGTCGCACGCATATATGCGCCAGACTGCACGATCGCAAGCGCTAAGAACCCGAATCCCTACGATTCACTTAAGCAAAGCCCTCAAAAGAAGCCCGATCAATCGCACACACCTTGGTCAGTGTACCTGCAACGTTGAGTTCGTCCCCTCTCCCGCTGGCTCCTGACGCCTTAAGCATCAGCGCCAGTGCATCGTCAGGCAACATCCCAGCTACATTACAGAACGACCCAGGACCCAGGGCATGAATATTCATTTCCTGATTCCGAGTGGTGATTATGATGTCTCCATGCGCACAGACCGGAAAATACCGCTGCAAGTTAAGTTTGGGGTCGTCGGCGTTATTGAGCACAAGCAACCAGCGCTGCTCCTGCGAAGCTAGCCACGCCAGCCCCTCTTCTGGAGTCTCCCCTGCCTTTGCGAACGTTGCGAGCGCGGTAAACCCAGCGGAGGTAGTTTGACGAGTGCTAGCATCAATATAGAAAACATCCCAGAACCTGCGAACGGAGCCAAGTTTCAGACAAGGAGAAGTAGAAGGGCAAACAAATTGACCCACTTGTCTTTGTGCATTTGAACGAACTTGAGCGCTAGCTGAGTCTTGCCGGCACCTCCAAGTCCGCACAGCACGAACAGATGCCTCTCCAATGCAGAAGTACCGAAGAAATAGTTTTGCATCCGCTCGAAGACATCATCACGGCCAGTAAACACCCGCGACGGCGGTGGGCATCGGACGCTGACAGAGCCAGGCTCTTTCGCAAAGTGCACGTTTCCGTCTGTCAGATGATATTACACACCAGTGTCAATTTTTTCTACCAATACCAACTCGGAAGCGGAACACGCACTTGTTATTTTCACCGTCTTCATTCCCCCTGCAATCGCCCTGGCTACGTGCTGCACTCTCAAGCTAACAATCGCATCTCGCAGATAGTTCCGCGTATGGGCTTGCACCTCCGCCAACCGTGCCACATCCAACTGGTCGATGCTTTGTAGTCCCTGTTCCGTGTTGAACCGGAAGTACACGTCTTCCGTGTGACTGAATCGACTGGAGAGCTCCTGGTTTGTCCTCTCACAGTCGGTCGCAATTGACTGGATGATCTTATATAAAGCAGATGAAAAAGACGAGGAAAGCCTGCTCGTAGCCGGCATGTGATGGGAGTGGAGTTGACCAGATCCAATGCTCAGGAAGGCCGAGAGGAACCGCCCAGGGAATACGAGCTCCAGCTCGCTCAGCGCATGCGCCGCTGGGTTATTGCATCCGAGTCCGCCTCCGATGTATGCTACCTTCAGACCGTTCTCTTCGATATAGGCTGGCTTGAACATCCCGGGCGTCGCTGTGGTCGCCCTTATGGCCTCTACGATGGTACAGTCGGGACCCTGATGTGCGTGGACTCTGTAGGTGCGAATGCAAGTGGGGATACTGCCTCGCATTGCGTCTGCAGGCATGGCGCATACCATTCTGGAAAAGAGTCAGCTCGAGGTCGTCTAGGCTCTAGATACCAGGCCCCTCACACTTTGCAGCCTGTGTTCTGGTTTGTGTTTTCAATCATCCGTGCATCGGCGCGTCCGCAATGCTTCGTCACAATCTCGCCCACCGCTCGCTCCAGCTCCGCGGCGCTAAACGCGCTGTTCGAAGGGAGCCGCTTCTTCTTGAAGGAGCGCTTTAGGATCTCTACGTAGCACACAATCGCCTCCTCAGCTGTCAGCCCGAGTCTCCCTAGTAAGATTGCCACCAGCCTGTGAACTATCAATGAGTATTGGGATGAACGCTAGGCGCCAATACATACCCCCCTGTTCCCGTTCCGACTATCAAGTGGAACCATGCACAAGGTCGAGGAACCTCAGTGAGTCTGTTCACCGCTTGAATAGCGCGCATCAACTCGTAGACTATGATAAGGGTGCTAAGCACGTTGATGCCGCCTCCGTCTACAAGAGTCATCAACAGTCAATTTCACATTTAAGGAAACCGAATAGACATACCTAAGATCAGCACGCATAGTGCGGCGTCGAGAAGACGGCCATCCATGGTTTGAGTTGAAGGGGATGGCGACAGTTGAGCGGGATGGGGTAATGATGGCGGTGGGGAAACCAGGCTAGTGGCAACGAGGCAACATTCATACCCCCGGGATATAAACGCAGCCAATCACTATTTGGTGGTGCACGGTGATTGCACAGCTTCAGAAACAAAACAAACGCTTGACTATATATTTCTATAGGTTGTAAGCATGTGAGGCACGAGCTTGATTATAGTGCAAGGCAAAAGGCTGATAACTATAATAAACCCTTTATACAAAGCTGAATTTATCAAGATGCTTATCAAGATGTCTATCAACCTGTTTATAGCCAACCGCGTTGCGGCTGATTTGTTTCTACAAACATGTTGACCACGTTGTTCGCTGAACATGCATTCGTTGGGTTAACCTGTCAATATTGCTTTTTCCACAACATTCGATCCTCCCACCGAAAATTTCGCTTCGCCGCTGCCTGAATACTTAACTAGCGGCATAACTGGAGCTAGTATCGCTGCCATAACCGCATATCCCAACTAGTCGGTTAGCTTAGTTGCGTATCCAGACTTCTGGCAAGAAACCAGACATGGAGGCGCAATTAAAAGACGATTTTCTGCCCGTAAGTTTTGTCTTTCGCACGAATATCTATTGAACTAATCCTGAAGTTGAATGGTAAGAGTGGATGTACGACCTTGCGACGGCTGCCCGGCGGGGGCGATGGCTTACTTGACCCGGAAAAACAGCGCAAACTCGTGCCACGAATCCAATATCCGCCGCAAGTCCGGCCAATGCGCTCTCATGTTATATATCTCCAACCAACTTATCATCCTGGGATGAAATTTCTTGCCGTGGAGAAAGAAGGCAAGGCAGAGAGAATAAGAGGCGGGTGTTTTTCTTGCTGCGGCCGAGTGAGTAGCTTTCATATCACTGGATTAACTAGTCGATGATTTAAGTCTTGATTCGCGGGAATTGAAAGGTTTCTGTTTCTTTGCCGAACGAGGACATGGGTTTTTGTGATGAACCGCTTTCCCTGGGGGCGGCACCTGGACCGGCTCGGGGGGTAGCCCTAGTCCCCACACCAGACGTAGCTCTCGAAGCATCATATTTAGAACAACAACCTGAGAAAGGTGTCCCTTCGTTGGCAACTGGACCATCGACGTCGTTAGCAAGTCGTCCTTCTCAAGCGCCAGAAAGCCATCCTTCTCAAGCGCCAGGCCCAGTGTTAGCAATAGGTGACCCTCGAGTGACGGCAATACATCCTTCTCGAGTGCCGACAATGCGTGCTTCTCGAGAGCCAAAGCTCTCAAATCTAGTGGAGCCAGAGGGATTAAAAACAGATTGGGAACGGCCCTCTAGAGTGGAGGCAGCCCGTGATAGGCCGAGGGCACAATCCGAATTCCTTCCTAAGAGGTCGACCGCGGCACGACGAAGAGCAGAATCCCACATATAGCAGACATACGATGTAAAATAAGGGTAAATACGAGGGAGTTGTTCAGGCTTCCTTTAGGATACCAACGCATACATCTGCCTCTCCTCACGTACATAGATTGAGCACTCAGTCTCACAAGTTCAATCAATTGCATTCAACACTGAAATGACATTAGCGCGCACATCCCATGTATCCTCCCTCAAAAACTTGGGCATACCCACTCTGCCCAACCGCACACCTTCCTCATCCCCATCTCCCTCTCCAACTCTCGGATCTCCGGTACATATCCCACACAAAACCAACCACACAGCATCTGGATTCCGCACCCCAATACACTTATACATCTCCCTTGAAGCCTCTTGCACACACTCCCCTTCCTCGCTCCTCAAAAACCGTCGACAGGAGAGCAGAGCAGCCCAGAGCGCGTCATCCCGTGGTTCGACGTGTTGCACCGCGCTTGTGAGGGTATGTAGAATCGAAAGGTGGAGTTTAGAGCGTGCGAGAGGTCCGTATGCATCTGTATTAAGTTGGACTCGGTTTCGATTCCAGTTAAGAGCGAGAGAGGTGGACGAAGATGGAGCGGAGGAGGCGAGCATACGGCTGAAACGGGGCCAGATGTCGTCCCATACTCTGCGCGCCATAAAGTCTCCGACAGCTTTCGAAAGTGCCTCGATGAGTCCGGCAGCAGCCAATACGACATAATGCTCCTTGTCGTCTAGTCGATTAAGAATAAATGGCCAAGCAGCGTGGATAGTTGGGAGGAGAGCAGAAGCGCGGAGGGTCGGCGCGGCACTTGTGAGGAGGTGCAAGATGCGCATGCGGATGATCGGGGAGGAGTGCGTGAGGAAGTATGTTGAGCGGGCGATTATATGTCTGGTAAGGGACTGTGAGGGAGGAAGAGGAGGTGGAGCGTCTGAATCCGGGTTCAGGTCTGGGTCTCTGGGCTCCGCGTTGGGATCGTCGTCTTCAGGTTTAGGTGGATCGAATGACCATTCTTCTTCCTTCTTGGGATCGTTTCGGTGCTTGAACCACTCGAAGAAGCCGTCCCACCTCGCTTCCCCACTCTCAACAATTTCGCCAACATCCTCCCTCTCTCCATCCCTCGCAGTACCCTCGTCCTCCCTCCCAACAGCATCCACAACCTCCCCCAACACCTCCACCAGCGCCTGGACAACGGTCGAATACCCATGATATTCATCCAACCTATCAAAACATTCGTCCAAAACATCGTACGCACGATCGACGATAGCCCTTCCAACAAGCCGAACCAAGGCCTTAAGAACATGCAAAGCCTGGATTGACAAAGACGGCACATTCGACCTCACTCCCTCCCCACCTTCACCTCCCAAATGAGACGTACGTCCGCCACTCGAATAGGCAGCATAACTCGAAAACGACTGGATCCGACCCGCAACGCTCTCCAACGCATAATCGAAATTCGCAAGAAGCATATTCGAGGGCGTTGCATATCCGAGAGTATGGGATATATGCGAGAGGGCTGTGTGGGCTGTGGACGAGACCAGCGGAGAAGGAGAGAGGAGAGCGTCGAGGAGGGGGTAGAGTGTTTGTTGCAGAAGGGTTGTGGACGGGTCTATTTGTTGGGTGGGGGTTTGGGTGTGCAAAGAGGAGAGTGCGATGTGGGACGTGCTGAGGAGTTGGAGGGAGAGGGATGTGTGTTGCGTTTGGAGCTCGAGTTGGCGTTTATGAGTTGGTTTTCCGCCTGAGTTATTGCCGGTGTTGGCGTTGAGGCCGGGCCGGTCGAGGAGGGTAGTGAGCGGGTTTAACCCCTTGACATGTTCCACAACTTCCAGCGTTTGCATCCCACCAACACCTTCCTCCCCGCCCCCAGCCTCATCCCTCCGCCCCTCCCTCTCCGCCAAAAGCGAATCATCATCCCAAAGCTCAGCAACACTCCTCGCAACCCAGCGTGCACACTTTCCAATTCTCGCACTCCCGCCCTTCGACACCGCCCCTCGGAGAATCATAAGCGCGCACCACAACGCAGCGACCTGCACCTCGTCAACTCTCCCACTTCCGTCCCCAGCTCCACTTCTCGCAACGCCCACAAACCACTCGACGGCGTACATCCCATCGTCGTGCGCTGCTCTGCCCAAACACGTGAACATCTCCTCGACGTGTTGACCTGCGCTAGTGTCGAGCGTCTGGAGGACTAAACGGGGGTATTCGTATGACGGATCAGGGTCGAGAGTCGTGGAGGATGATGGTTCGATGAGTTTCGCAGGGTCGGACATTACGACCACCCCGGGAGTTTCGAACTTGAGTACGCGGAGGAGGGTGTAACCCCATTTGTGGATCCCTCCGCCTGGACCGAGGAGCGCGCCAACGTTGTGTGGTGGGAGAAGCGTACATGCTGTCGTGAGTATAATGGCAGTTCGGGAGGTAAGGCGATATGGAAACGAGGAGAGTAGCTGGGTCGTTAGGCTCGTCAGCGTGCTCAGATGTTCAGGGAGGAGTGAACGCAGAGTCGAGAGAGAGGCGAGCGCGTCTGATGGAGGTGGCGCCACATTTGATTGGAGGGGAAGAGCGGGATGTGCGAGCGTTAAGAGGGTCGAGAGGAGGAGGGGTTGGGATTGGGGAAGCGCGCGAGGAGTTGTACGCAGGACGTCGGACGAGAGCCGGACGAGGGCTGAGCGGGCTGTTGGGTGCGTATGCGAGGCGAGTGGGGAGAGTGCGTTAAGTGCGATATGGACTTGAGAGGCCGTGGCTGACAGCCAGGCGGGAGTTCTGGGTGTGCTAGGAACATTTGGAGTGGTTTCTGCGGCGGGCTCGGTGGTCGATTCTGAATCAGAGTCGGGCGTGGGGTCTAGGAGGTCGTCTAGGGTCCGAATGTCGCGTAGAGCACCATGTCGTATGCATACTTCGTCAGACATCCCACGCACAATAAGCGCCCTTAATACGTCCAATGCACCGGATATTGCAGGCGCTTTTTGAGTCTCGAGGGCAACACGGCACATCGTGGACGTAACACCAGGTATGACAGATGGGACATGCGCGTCTGGGAAATAATCCCGCACCAGAACGAGCAACACTTCGAGAGCGGTACGTTGCAGGTCGGCATTTGGAGAGGTAGCATGCGCGAGGAGTGCGTCGAGGGATTTACCAAGCACAGGGAGGGTACGAGGAGATTGAGCGCGATGAACTAGGATGTCAAAGCGCGCCTGGGCGTCGAATTCGAGTTCTGGGTCGGGATCAGGCGCACGAATAAGAGCACGCAATGTGCGTGCCGCTGCGAGATATGTCTCCTCGTCTCGGGTAGTGGTGTCTAAACCGGCCAAGACGGCGCTCGAGAGCATGAGGAGCTGTTCCCAGACTTCGGGCTCGCATGTCCAGTACCATGTCTCCGCTAGCAGTGCAAGGGCGAGAAAGACGCGCTCGAGGAGGTGGTTCGGGAGTGTGGCAATATTATTGCGCCGGAGGAGATGCGAGAGGGGGAAGAAGATATATTGGATCAGGGAGGGACTAAGTGCTCTGGATGGGGCATTTTGCAGTATTCGAACGAGGTCGCTGAGAGTGGAGGTCGTGCTCGATGCGGTAGACGGCGTTACGAGCGTGTGGCGTAATAGCGTTGTGCACACTGGTTTGAGCTGTAAAAAGTCAGTAAAACCTAATAAATAATCTGGTAGACGTACCTCGGCGAACAGCAACTTCGATTGTGCATCGCGTTGTTCGGCGGCAGTAAACAAGTGCTCAACGGACATGCAGGTAACCAGTAGCCAGGAGCCAGTAGCTAAGTGCGCCGAATACGGAAGGAAGCCGGCCGAAAACGGCAGGTGACATGTATAACAACTATATAACGCAGTTGCGAACTGGATTTGTATATCTCTCCCACACGCCCCGTCGACCCCCTTCCCCCGATGCAGCACGTCTTCTCCCTCGGGTCCGTTTTCCGCGCCTCGCCGTTTGTGAACTACCACCACACCCCCGCCATGGACTCTGCACCCGACGCCCCGCCTATATCCACCCTCCCCGACCCAAACGCCCAAAAAGACGCTAGTCCGCCGCCTCCGCCGCCGCCTCAGCAGAAACTCCTCATCAAGCTGCGCGTCTCGGACTTGTCCAAGCGTAATCCGGAGCCTGAGCCCGACGTCGACGAGTTGCTTGACGACGACGACGCGGGGTCGTCAGCACCAGCGCCTACGCCCGTTCCTACACCTGCACCTGCGAAGCGGCGAGGAGGCGGAGCGGGGACGAGAGGGAAGCGACGCAAGGTCGAGCCGGGAACCCCAACCTCAGATGGGGATGCATCCGTGTCGGTATCTTGGGATTCGGCGTCGGGTGCTAACACGCCCACCAAACGAGGACGAGGCGGAAAAGGTTCGAGAGGAGGTGGGAGGGGACGAGGTGGACGGAAGAGTGGACTTCAGTGCGTCCCTTGCGTTCTTTTCGCCGCGCTCATGTCTATCTTTCTGACACTTTTCGGTTGACGCAGACACCAAGTCTTGCCCGCTGAGCTGTCTGTACCGGGGACGCCCGATTCACTTGGAGAACGTACGCTTCTTGCTTCTCGCTGTATTTTAGGTTGCTGATCATTACGACAGTATCTCTCCGCCCCGGTTCTCCCTCAAGTACCAGCACATCCCTCGCACCAACACCCACCCCGATCTCCACGCCCACATTGACCATCCCACCTCAATCCCTCCCCCTTCCCCCATCTTCTCTCTCTACTCCTTCAGTCCTCACGCCCATTCCACCCACACCAGCGCCGGCCCCAGCCGAAATTGACCCAGCGCTCCTCGCAACAGCACCCCGCCGACCTCTTCCAACACGCGCGTTTCCCGTCCAACCGGCGCCCAAGACGACTGCGGCGGCTGTAGCAAGTGCCGGAGCCGGTGCGGATTGGAGCCGGAGGAAGGTGAGGAAGTGGGGTGTTGCGTGGAGAGAAGTGAAAGGCGTAGGCGGTGGGAGTTGGTGGGTCCGTACTTGGGTTGGCTGTGAGTATCGTTACCTTTCCCACTCCACCAACCCAACATTCTCCTTTCCTTGCGTTATTTAGCATAATTTTCCATTTTTCATCTTCCCCATCTAAAAATATACCCGAGCTAACGAACACCTCCAATTTCAGCAAACGAATCCGAATACGCCTCCGACCCAGCCCGTATCCTTTCCGTCCCATCCACACTCCCCAGACCCACAAAACCCCGTAAAACAGATTCCTCACGCGCGATCCCGACGATCGCTAATCCCCAACCGGCGTTTATCGAGACTAAGCCGATCATAGCTCCACCTGTCTTGCTCGACGGCAAACCGATCCCTCTGTCTCTTGCTGTGCCGCAGGAGTCTAACCCTGGGCCTGCGTCTGCGTCTACGCCTAAGGATGGGGGAGTAGGAGTGGGGCATTACAGGGAACCTGAGTCGGCTGGCAGCCATTATCGGGATGAAGGGAAGCCGTTTAGGGATACGAGGGACACGGAAGGCGCCGAGCTCTTAGCTGCGTTTGCGTCGTCGTCGGCACATCGTGCTGCGCATCGCAAGGCTGACCCTCCTGTCGTACCACGAG
The DNA here is from genome assembly GCA_025200755.1 of Ceratobasidium sp. C01. Classification (NCBI taxonomy): domain Eukaryota; kingdom Fungi; phylum Basidiomycota; class Agaricomycetes; order Cantharellales; family Ceratobasidiaceae; genus Ceratobasidium; species Ceratobasidium sp. C01. The sequence continues at coordinate 15,827 of JANWGL010000308.1, forward strand.
GAGAGGAAGGGTGGTCTGCTAGTGTGAGCGTTAGTGGAAGTGCTAGTGGTCGAGGAGGGAGTAGTAGCGGGATTGGGGCGAAGCATTATAGGGACGAGGAGGGCGGGTGGCATAAAGATAAGGATCGGGAGCGGTATAGGGATGAGAAGGAGGGTGCAGGTGAAAGGGGGTATTATAGGGAGAGGGAGTATGAGTATGCCAGTGGAGGGGGGAATAAGCGGTATTATAGGGACACGAGCTCGAAAGCTGAGGGGAGCAGTGCGGGTAGTACGCCTGGACCTGGACCTGGGTCTGCTGTCCGGGAAAGGGGAGAGGAGATTCCGGGCGGGGATGGGTGGAAAGGAAAAGGCAAAGAGAAGGCTCCGGAATCCTCGAATGGGCGAGTGGAGGTCAACGGTAGCGCCAAAGGAAAGGGAAAAGGCAAAGAGGAACCCATAAATGGTTCGGCGCCTGCTGCGAGTGCTGCGGGCGTGGTCCTAGCTGGGGATGGACGAGGACGGTCCGGGTCGGGGTACGAGCAGGCCGCGAGGGACGTCGAGATGGAACTCATGGGCGAGCTGTAGGCACTGTACACCATCCACATTCCTCTCTCTCTCTCTCCTTCGAAAAATAGCTCTTAGTTTCTTGGTATGTTCTCCCTGATGTCTGTGTGTTCCAAAAATGTACTTTTAGGAAACTTGGATGTCTGGACTTTTCTTCTGGTTCTTGCTCTGCTTTTTATTTTCTTGTATATCCTCCCTTGCATAATCAATCGCAGGCGCATTCCCCCCCGTGTTGAGATTTTGTTATCTTATCAGTTACTGTAATGGTTTTACCGGATCGGGGATAACACAGCCGCAATTACCTCCACGACACGCTCCCTGAACTCATCCACCACGCACCAAACTAATTTAGTCTACTTTGCACGATACCCCAAGCGGCGGAGCCCACTCTCAAAGAGCTCAGAGAATTAACGAAAGGAAGGACGAGGGAGGATGGCAGAAGCTGATGTGAAAGCGACGATGCTCGCTCAGGCGAGGGATACTCGTGAGTGGCCTTACTCCTACACAAAGTCGGAAGTTCGATTATTGATTCGGTGGCGGCGCTGGGGTGATGGTGTGTGTAGTGACGATTCCAGACTCGCTGGCTCAAGATCCAAAGTATAAGAAATACGTTGCTCAAGTGGATAAGTGCCTAGTAACGTTTGATAACGTGCACGAGTGGGCGGACTTTATCGCGTTTTTAACTAAATTGCTCAAGGTGCGTTCACCAAGTTTGCCTCTTTGGACTGCATCTTATTGATTTGTGTGCTGGGTTGGTTTAGGCTTTCCAATCCTACATGCAATACAAGGAGATCCCGCGCAAACTCATAGTCGCTAAGCGGCTTGCGCAGTGTTTGAACCCTGCGCTGCCGAATGGTGTGCACCAGCGTGCGTTGGACGTTTACGCCCACGTTTTGGCTGTTCTCGGCGTACGTACATACCCTGTCAAACCACCGTCAACCCCCCACACTTACGCTTTGCCCACCACTAGTTGGACGGCCTCAAACGTGACCTCCTTCTCTGGTCCTCCGGCCTATTCCCTTTCTTCGAGTACGCAGCCACGTCTGTAAAACCCGCCCTCTTAAACCTCTACGACACCCACTTCCTCCCCCTCGGCACCTCCCTCCGCCCCGCCGCTCGTGCACTCGTCCTTGCCCTCCTCCCCGGGCTCGAAGAAGAAGCGGGCGAGTTTTTCGATAAGGTGCTGGCGCTATTGGATAAATTGAGCGGGACGGTTGGGCCTGCGTTCTTTTTCCAGAATGTGTGGTTGGTGCTTGTTAGTGCGCCGAGTGCTAGGGCGCCGGCATTGAATTTGTTGATGAGGAGGCTGCCGAAGGTTGGGCCTGAGGATGGTGAGTCCGGAGTCTGGAAACGATTTGAAAGTTCTGGGATTAATTGTGCTATGGGGTAGATTTGACGGGGATCGTGGGGAACGATAAGGGTTTGATGATTCGTGCGTTTGCGGCTGCGCTCGAGGACGACAATATGCTCGTCCGACGAGGGATTTTGGAGCTGCTGTGTACGACTCTACGACTAGACGGGACAGTATTGAAGAAGTAAGTCTCTTGCTATTCCCTTAATGACCACGCACTAAGTTCAGAGCAGGGCGCAACCGCAGGATCGGACTATTCTGATGCGCGCGGCGATGGGTGTGGTACTGCGACGAGACCTGTCCCTCTCGAGGCGACTTTTCGCGTGGTTATTGGGGAGTGCGGAGCAGCCTGCGTTGCAGGTTGCATATCTCAAGGCGAACGGGTTGGATCTCTTAGTATCGACGCTCAAGGTTAGGGGCCACAAATGTTCATAATTTAGGAATGTTGCTCATGATAGACTAGGAGGACATGTACGCTGTGGCACAAACAGGAGACACCCGACCGTTCAAGATATTCGTATCGCTGTTGGACCGATGGGAGATTGGAGCTTCAGTGACGGAGACCCTTGTGGTTGATGCGTTGACGGCGTTACA